>JASAND010015977.1:0-53816 GCA_030248195.1 Trissonchulus latispiculum
TATACTACTGAGGCTGACGAATTCAAAAATTTAAAAATTTTTTAATTTTAACAAATTTAAAAAATTTAAAATTTTAGTTTGGTAAGGGGGGACCAAGGGGAACCAAAAAATTTTTTAAAAAGATTTTGCTGAAAACTTGCATAGGGCGTTTTCAGGGGCGCTGAGCACGAATCTGAAATCCGTTTTTCGATTCAGCTTTTCGTTAGCTCAGTGCTTAACATGTAAGGTTATACTGAGCTAACGAAAAGCCGAATCGAAAAACGGATTTCAGAGTCGTGCTCAGCCTATATGAAACCCCTATATGGAAGTTTTCAGCAAATTGTTTTTCAAATTTTTGGTTCCCCTTGGTCTCCCCTTACCCAACTAAAATTTTAAATTTTAAAAATTTTTTTAAAATTTAAAAATTTTTGGATTTTTAAATTTATCAGCCTCCAGTGTGCACCCATACAAAATTTCAAAGTTATTGGTTAAAAAACCAAAGTTAGGGCTGGGAGGGGGGAAAGCGCAAAAGATCCCAAATACTTAATGTCCTATTTCCCGTTGCTAAAAATTGTGGCAACTTTGTTAATTGGTTTTATCAACCTATTCACAGGAAATCTGAGTAATATTTCGCATTATTCACCCCACCATTTGCGCTATGAGGAGTACTGGCCTTATAACTTTATAAAACTAAAACTAACTAAAATAGTATATTTTCTCCGGTGTAAATTAATCAATTAAAAGCAACTTGTAGGCTTTAACTTTATTCAGTTCAGAAATTATGACAGTGTAACCAGAATGCTAAATTATTCACATCATCCCGACGCGTTGTTTGTGGCAGGTAATTGTTTGTCTGTACCAAGAACAATTTTATTTGCTACCTAAGGACCTCTACCATTCGGCGCTATTAACAGGAAAAATTGTAATAGTTGATTATGTAAAGTCTGACCTGTCCTGCTGTTTCCCGTTCAATCCATCTTCCTGAGCTTCCTCTTGAGAAGTCATGTTGAGTCAAAAAAGAGCAAGAAGACTACTAGAGGCAGTTTAGCTTCGATGAACCAATGCTTCAGCTTAATCCTAAGTTCATTGCTTTTAAGTTTGCAATAAGCGACTGTTGCTACCTATGATATGAGTTAGTAGAGCCATGTGAAAATAGAATCTCCATGGAGATTAGGTAGATACAGAGATATTCCTTTTATTTTCTTAAATCTAAGATTGCTTGCTAATTCTGTTTCCGTAATAGCATTGGCTTAGCTTGGCGAACGCACCATTGTGAAGTCAGCGAGCGGCTTACCTCAAATCCATATTGATTGAGCTAAGCTGGGCACTCACGGCAGAATCAGACTTGTCGGTATGCAAAGTGAAACTTTCACTGTCAAACTCCATCTCTGCAGCGCTCAGATCACTCCCTGGCTAAATGAACATAGAATGAGGTCTTTCTTGCATGGACTAGTGCCATGGTTACCACGGGATAAACAGATCTGGCTAAGCGCTTCTCTTTAGCCTAAGCTCTTAAGCCAAAGCTACATACAAAGGATTAGCATATGAAACGAACTGATAGTATACGAATTATTGAGAATAACCCACGTGAACCGAATGGCGCACACGCCATTCTAGAAAATCCAGAAAGTGAAATACATACTCTCAGATGATAGGTAAGCAATTTTAGCTCAGCTTTTAGCCTAAGATAGCTCAAGCTTAGAATTAATCAAGCAAGGTTAGAATCAGTCTGACAATTAGGTTAGTTTATTATGTCGAAATGATTTGGAATCACAGACAGAAAACGCTTTGAGAAAACAATGATAATATATGCAGTGAAAGGAGTTTTATAAAGGCTAAAAAGTGAATTTGAGAACTAAATGGCAGATAAAGAACCGTGCGAAGAAATGAATTCTTCAGTTGCAAGGGAGACGAACGTTCCTAGTTTGGTAATGATTGATCTGATTGGAATCAATGGTCAAGATTATTGGATGTATTTTTGTTATGTCTCGTACTGATTTGCCAGAGTTGCCAAGTAGGAATTACTATTTATTCAATTAGGGACTAAGATTTTCGATTTAATTATTGAATAAGTAAGTAGCGAAGGAAATCAAACACAGTGGACACAAATCAATTGAGAAACCAGTTTTAATAGTTAACGGAAGTTTAAACAGCCTTTAATTGTATTAATCCCCTTATTAACACTAAATTACAAATCCCAGTTGAAAGGGTAGTTACTCTTATTAAATCCGAGATAGGACTCTCAATTCCCCTTCTTCCCGGTCGGAGATACCTAATGACCAATTGTAGGAATGTTCCCCAACTTTTATTAGAGAAATAAAGGTCTTTTATGCTTTCAAAGTTGGAGTTTAAGTGCCAATAGAGAATGCCAGCACTGAAAAATCATTGAAAAATAGGAAATTGTTAGAAGATAGTTCAATATTAGGTACTAAATAGCTAAGTACGTAGTTTGATAAGGTTAATAAATGATAATTAGTGATATTTAGTTAATATTTGGTTAAATTTTGTAATTTTGGTAGGAAACATGACTTGAGCTCATACGAAAGAGAATTTGATCCTGATTCCAAAAATCCAAACCCGACTTTTCAACTCTCAAAAATAAGAAAGTTATAAGCAAAAATGTTTTTATAAGATTACTTTTTATTTCGTAATCTTATCACTCCAAAAAGGAGTGTTCTAAAAAGGTTCTCTTCTTTGGTTTGACTAAAGTCAAACCTTTCCTTTTTTATTGTCTAGGAGATTGTCTACCTCCTAGACTACACCTCAGTCAGGTGTTGTTTTCTTTTCCTTTTCATTCTGCTAGGCCTCTTTCTTCCAGGGCCTAGCAGTTGTCCTCGCTTGAACTTTTGGCCGAGGACAAGGCCAACAAAGAAAGAGAAGGAAAATAGTAGTATCAGTCCAAGTCATACCGATTAGAGGGGGCTAACCTCCCTCATTAATAATATGAAAATTAATATGAGTAGCCATATATAGGTAGATAAGTACGTAGTTTATGGTGATATAAATCTTAACTCACGGAAAATTGTATATCTATCGTAATAATTCGACAAAGTTATGAAAATTCACGAAGTTTTCCCGTTTGGTTACCTTTATGTGTTAAAGAAAATTTCGCAAAGTTTCGCCGAGTTTCAGCACCCAAAATTTATCAAAAATGGGTCAGTTGGGGGGTAATATTTTCTAAATCTCATTAATTTCGACTCCCGATGGCCAGCTGGCTCAACCCGCCGCTGCGCCCCAAATGCAAAGGGTGGTAAGTTTCTAGAAAGTTCTAGAACTTTCTAGAAGCTTTGCCTTAAAAACAAAGGAAAAGTCCGCTCCAACCCGATTTAGTGACCTGTCACCGAGCTGTCAGAGAGCTGTTAGCTCGGTCCCAAAATTTTTAAAAAGGCTCAGTGTTCGCTTGAGCAGCAACCCTAGGAGGTTGCTTTTCCCCTCCCCTTTCGATGCGTCTCCGCTGTGTGCCAGAGTTTTGGCATAGAGATTTAAGCGCATCTTTCCCCGGTTAGGAAAAAGATTAGGGACTTTTCTAGCCTTCGGGCTAGAAAAGAAAATTGAGTTTCACAGCGAACACACACAACTGAGGGCCAAATAGGTCTTTTATACCTCGCCGAGATTTGAAACGAGGATTAAAAACTAGGAGGAAAACAAAGGCCACCTTTTTGGCCATATTTTTCTATTATTGTGGGCCTTCGGGCCAATTTATATACATGTATTTTTGGGCCTTTCGGCCAATTTTTTCTATATGATATGGGCCTTCGGGCCAAGCTTTTTTATGTACCATTTTGAGCCTACGGGCAGAATTTAAATTTAAAATTTACATTTAAAATAATAGCTAAGAAATGAATAACATTAGCTATAGCTAGTATAGGGTTTTGTCTTATTTATAGTTGTAATTATGTTTGCAACTAGAAATAGTTAAGTAATAATTAGCTAAGAAATTGTATGACTGTGTGTGTGAGAGTGTATGAATGACTTTTATGTGAACTTATGTGACTATATGTGTGTCATGACTCGCGGAAACTCCTTCTGTTCGACGAAGGTTGCGAGCACCGCCGAGTGAGCAAGAACTCAGATATTAAGCAGGATAAAGGTATGTTTGTGGTTTGTATGAACAAATATATCCTGGATGTGATATGAGTGTATTCTAGTCTAAATGTTGTATAAGTGTAGTATGAATGTTTATTAATCATTAATCTACATGTTCGTGTAAATGCTGTCAAAAGATTGTTTAACTAGGAGAATACGTAGTTAAGAATTAGTTTGTTCAAGAATACGTAGTTAAGTATTAGTTTGTTCAAGAAGTACGTGAATGTTGCAGTTTGCATGATACGATTGACTGAAATAATTGGGAATGTGATCGTCTGAGTGTATAACTACTGTCTGTACGCGTGGCATGCGTGAAGCACCAAAATCACATTAGGATTTAGCTAGTAAATTGGAAAATAATAGAAGGTAACATAGTTTCTGACAACCAAGTCTTGTATGCCTGTCCCAAAGTTGGTAGATGCAGAATTACGTGAGCAATTTAGGTTTTGGCTTGGAATAGGAAATATGCAAATGAAATATGGACGTCAGGATCTAGGGTCACGGGGGCCCCGTATTAGGTCTTTGGTAGTCTATATTGGGATATCCTCGATTCGTCCGCGTAAGTTACTCTGTATTGAGAGTGCGGACGAATCGCATGAAGGGAATCTCATGGACAGTCACCTAATTAAAACATGTTCACATAATTCGGCATTTTTAAAAAATGAAAAATTCCTGTGGTCGGTCGGCGGTGACCCTTCCATGCGATGGCAGGAGAGGTTAGTATGTACATATGGCGGGGAAGGTATGTACATATGGCCGGGAAGGTATGTACATGAGGGCATCAGGTGTGTACATTGTCCATATATGTATGTACAGTTCGTATCATACGTGATAGGAAAGTACGTAAGTATGTACACATCGTCCGAGAGGGGAGGGAGAGTCACCCCCCCAGTTTTTCACATTAAAAAGTCACATTCAGCGAAACTGGATTGTGTAGTATGAATAGTGCCTAGGTATGTATACGTGTATAGTGGGAACGATGTCACTAACGATGTCATGGGGAGGACCCATGTATGTATATGTGTATATGTGTGTACAGTGTGAGCGATGTCATGAACGATGTCATGGGGGACCCATGTTTGTATATGTGTATATGTGTGTACAGTGTGAACGATGTCACGAACGATGTCATGGGGGGACCCATCTATGTATTTGTGTATATGTGTATACAGTGTGAGCGATGTCATGAACGATGTCATGGGGGCCATGTATGTACATGTGTATATGTGTGTACAGTGTGAGCGATGTCATGAACGATGTCATGGGGGGACCCATGTTTGTATATGTGTATATGTGTGTACAGTGTGAACGATGTCACGAACGATGTCATGGGGGGGACCCATGTATGTATATGTGTATATGTGTGTATAGTGTGAGCGATGTCATGAACGATGTCATGGGGGGACCCATGTATGTATATGTGTATATGTGTGTACAGTGTGAACGATGTCACGAACGATGTCATGGGGGGACCCATGTATGTATATGTGTATATGTGTGTACAGTGTGAGCGATGTCACGAACGATGTCATGGGAAGACCCAGGTATGTATATGTGTATATGTGTGTACAGTGTGAGCGATGTCACGAACGATGTCATGAGGGGACCCATGTATGTATATGTGTATAAGTGTGTACAGCTTGTGCGATGTCACGAACGATGTCATGGGGGACCCATGTACGCATATATATATATATATATATATATATATATATATATATATATATATATATGTATATATATATATATATATATATATATATATATATATATATATATATAACTTTGTTTTGCCATCGCATGGAGTATCTACCGGGTCGGCCGTCCCGAAACATTTCACTGCCAGGGCGGCGATGGGTTAATATGATATACAAGCAATGCCAGACATGGCCGCACGCATGCACGAAGTTGACCATGCAACTTGCAAGGCCGCAAGACAAGTAGGCTGCAGAACAAAATGGCTACCTGCATATTTGTCTGGCTGTATTCTAAACTCGACGTCGAGATATTGCTCCTTTTAGGAGCCAACTTGTTAGCCTGTTAAGTCTGGCCATGCTCAAGTTCAGTCGGTAATAACAACTTTGTTTAAGACTTCGCTTTATTTCACGTTTAAGCCAGTTTACAAAATTGGCCAAAATTATGACTGTATATTCACAAAATTAGAAGTACAAGGTTCACATTCGGTACGAAATCCGTAAATGGTGTGAAATATTCGTTGAAAATGATGTTAATTTAGGAAATTCTTTCATGAATGATGTAACTATTTTTGGGACTTAGCTACTTCGATAGTTTACAAATATGGAGTCAGTTAGTTAAAAAGTTAGAGTTGAGTACTCTTGGTTGGAAGTCATTATTAGTTGGTTGGGTGCGGGCCCCGAATTATTATAGTGGCAGCTGAGACATTAGTGTCATTTTTGTGCGGTTTTGTTGGTTGAGTTAGAATATTTGCCTAAGTGATTTTATATGTTTTGATGAAAATGGCTGTTAGTAATTTCGTGTAAATTTAAGATTAAAGTATCGTGTTGATTTCGTCGGTTTTAATTAGGTTTTATGAATAGGCACGAGGAGGAGCTGTAGGCATACACTACCGATTGTGAACCTGCAGAAAATTAGTCAAGTCCATTTTATTATCAGTATAGGCGACAACTACATTTTTACAATGGCAATAATGAGCATGTGAAAGAGCAAACACTGTAATTTGTGTAATGTGGAGTAATATACCTGAAATAGTAAGAGTTACAATTAGTTACGTAGGAATATGGATAGGACAAAACGAACCATCTTCTAATCAAACCAACCTCTTAATCTTTTACTATTTTTGGTTTCAAGTCATGTAATATTTTAATAACAGGGAGTTGTTACCGCCCTGAACTCTGGGGCCAGAAAAGGGCCCCAAGTATCTTGATGTTGTTATAAACTTTACGTAACGGTACTATACGAGTATAAAAACCACCACAAATTATCTAGTCAGTGTCAAGTTGTTAAAAAGTATGAATCTACATTTATCCTGGTGTTCCAACATGGAACAGTGCGGAAATAGGACATACGAAGTGAAATCACATTGTTATTGCAATTTTCTGCATGGAATTGCAGGAAATTGCCTAGAAACAGCATTTTTGTTAAAGTTCCTCCAGAACGCTGATGTACTGTTCGAATCTTTCAACTTGGTGCTAATTTTGTCTAAAAAATTAATTGCTATGAGCAATTCAAATCTCGTTCAGTTCAGTTTTAATCTCAGAAAGCCAGAAAATGAGTAATGGTTGCTGGGTCCGAATTCCGCACCTATAACTTGTACTAATGGGTTTTAACCCATTTGATTCAGGTGCGGAAGTCCACGTCAGTCCTGCCGGAATCAAGCCTAGATAGTCAGTATTTCGGAAGTCTCAGTAATTTATTTGATCAGATTTGTTGGTAGTCAGTCCAGAGAGGGACATACGGATATTGGACAGTTATTTGGATCATAATCAGTCGTATAAGGTACTTTGAGAAAGTCGGATCAGGCTTTTGTGGAACGATTAAGGCAGAGACAACCGCAGATACAGCGCCAGCATCTAATGTGGGACCTGAAACCTAAAGAAGAAAATTTGACATTTGATTTTGATTACTCTAAATTGAACTTTATTCTTTCGATTCCAAAAGATGAGTTTTACTCTGATTTTCGGCATTCTTACCGAGGAGATTGTTATCCCCACCCTTCTGGCCTAAACTATTCTATATTCTGAAACGAAGATAGGAAGACAAGAAAGAAGATAATTTAATAATTTAAATTAATTAATTGTTAAAGTTTATATAACCGCACCAGGCATCTCCCAATCAGACCGACCCCGGTACCCCTCAGGTTTTCCGAATAGCATCCGGGAACTGTGCGCTGTGTGCTCCGCTACAAGAGATTGGAACAGCATTCTTGGGCTCACCCAAGGACCGGAATTTGCTTGTATTAATTAATTATTATTATTATTATTATTATTATTATTATTATTATTATCATTAGTTATTATTATTAATATTGTCCTTGTTCTAAGGGACTAATAAAGAGATAGACCGCACTAACACAAGCACATAGGGAAAGCACAGAGTTTAGCAGTAGGATATAACAGTTGAAAGTAAGAGTACAGAAGGAGAAGAAGAAGAAGTAACGACGAAGAGTCATAATCTAAAGTCTTGTCCCTCAACTAAAAACAATTAAAAACTCAGAACTGGCAACTCTGGCAACTTTGTAACTTGTATTTTGTACATCCAAATGTACATTTAGTGGAGTTTGACACATTGTCATTGTCATTATTGTTAGTGTTATTCTATTACCCAAATTATTTAATCATTGTAATTGTTGAGAATCATATTAATTCTTAATAATTTGAAGTGTGCCTCAGCAAGCGTTTGACCTAGGGCACAAACATTGGATAAAGCCACTGGATCAGGACCAACCTTTTCCCTATACAAGTAAGTGAAGGATCTCGAGCTAGAGATCCCAATCCCTGATCATCAAAGGAGCCAAGAAGAACTCTCTAGCAGAGATGAGCACGGGCCGGATTTTTTCGGCCCGGCCCGGCCCTGCCCGTCCCAAAACCTTGCTCAGCCCGGCCCGGCCCGGCCCGCTGGCAAAATTTTTCGGCCCGGCCCGGCCCGC
Source organism: Trissonchulus latispiculum (assembly GCA_030248195.1). Lineage (NCBI taxonomy): Eukaryota > Metazoa > Nematoda > Enoplea > Enoplida > Ironidae > Trissonchulus > Trissonchulus latispiculum. Next base: position 8,693 of record JASAND010015977.1, read on the forward strand.
TTTCTAACAAAATTCGGCCCGGCCCGGCCCGCCAAAAAAATTTCCAAAATTTTACTAACAATTTTATTTCAAAGGCTACAATGCATGGTGGAAACGCTGAATTATGCTACGAAATGTTAACTTTTGCTGTAAATTAACCAGAATGCGTAAATATTTTAGTGATTTCACAACTTTTCGAGGGTCGATCCGGCCCGTTTCGGCCCGCTCCGGCCCACGGTTAAAAAATTGCTCGGCCCGGCCCGGCCCGCTCCAAATCCTTGCTTGGCCCGGCCCGGCCCGGCCCGCGGGCCGGGCCGACGGGCCGAAATGCTCATCTCTACTCTCTAGCCCGTTATCATGATCAGTTTATCAAGATACGTATCGGAACTCACTGTTGTGAACTGATACTGTCAAGTCTCGAAGAAAGACAAGCATCGACCCCGCTTGTCTCTATTGATATCCAGCGAATCACTTCCCCATTGCTAAACGAACTCACAACTAGGACCTCATCCAGGTTGGCTACAAGGATACCCGATTTTGGACAAATCACCTTTTGGGAATCCTGTGTCTAAGTTCGCTGATCCCAGCAGACGCGCCGACCCTCCGTGTATAGGATCAAGTTGCTACCGAGCCCTACCCAACTAGGTTGAACAAGGAACAAGGGGAAAAGCAAATTTTAATTCAGATCAAAGCAACTTCATTACATATATCGAAAATAAGCTAGCCTGGTTAACTTGGACAAATCTGAAACATAGAATAAAAATTCAAATAAATACAGAGCTTCATTCAAAGCTTTCTAATTCTAGTGTGAAAACACTGAATTTTTATCTCCCATTATAAACGTTTGCAGTGGTATAAGAAGGGAGGTACCACTATAGTCTCTATCAGAGTTGGAAGTGGGTCGCGGGTCGTGGGTACCCGCTGGTCGACTTTCAGGTCAGTGGGTACCCGCGGGTCAAAACGGGTCAATAGTTATGCTTGTTCGCACCAATTTTACGCTAAAGTTTGGTCTAATTTCACCAGAAAATTTACAATTTATGTTAAATTATATTTTTTCTAACTTTTGGCGCTTTTGCATGTCTTTATACATTATAATATTGCCTTTATGATAAAATTATTTATTTCTATTCGGTCTTGAATTATCTGCCAAAAATATTTCAGTAATATATCTTCCTGAAATTAGTCATTGGCATAAATATTTCATAATCACGCCAAGCCTTTTTCTGCTTCAGTATTGATTGACAAACCGTTTGTGCGAAAAGAATGTTAACAGCATACTACCCTGAAAATCTATCTTTTCGTAAACAGCATGAAGAACTAGTGTGATCCGATCCGGTGCTGATGCTGACTGGTTGGACATAATAAGATAAGTTTAGAATCTTAACTATTTTGTAAACCAATTACTCCTCTCAGATTGAAGTATGGGCGCCTTTAAAATTAAGTGAACGTGTTTAATCCTTGTTTTTAGGATAAAATAAATATATTGTGGAAAGCTATGCAGTAATCTATACGCTCTCAAAAATACAAAAGCATTTTGTGTAGTGGAACACTATCAGGAAAATGAACTAATTTTGTATCTCTTATTTACGAGATGAAGTCTAATTTGTGAATTCTAAAAATGATTAAATGTCTAATTAGATTATTTCTCTTTGGTGCTTACTTTTAGCAAAAGGTTAAAGTCAAATTTCGACGATTATTAGTGGCGTTTTGAGTTTGAATGGATAACACATGGTCAGAGGCAGAGCCGCGGAGATCTTCAAATGTATGCCCAGAGGCGCCATGCAACAGAACGACTGGGAAGCCTCTGTCCGATCCCTCAGAGAATATATGATTCCCCCCATGACGGATATGCAAGCCACAGCGAAATTGTTCAGCATTAGGCAAGCACCGCATGAATCTGTCGCTGATTTTTCCCTTCGATTACAGAAATACTCCCGAATTGCATGGGAAGATAGAGGAGATCCGGATATGCTGGAAGACATCAAATTAAAAGCCTTTCTCATTGGACTGCGGAATGAATTCAAGCCGCACTTGCCCATGGATACAGCAAATTATTCCCTTGCCTTCAAGAAGGTCCGAGAAGCAGAGGGCGTTTATCCAGGAGAAGGAACCCCTGCCTTCCTGGAAGTGGACCCTGAAGCAGCTATTCCAAGCACAAATCTTACTGGTCCCGCCCTTCTGAATACCATCAGTTCCCTGGTTTAAAGCACAGCAATGCTTGCCAATGAGATAAAGGAAATCAAAATTGCCTCTCCTGAACAGTCAAAATCTGCTTCCCCTCCCCGAAGAGGGAATGATAAGATTCCGCTTCCTAACGATTTCAGATGCTTCAACTGTGGAAGAGCCGGACATTCTAAACGTGAATGCAGATCACCTGGAGGCGGAGCCTATCGACCCAGAAATGACTATTCTGGTCCTCCGCGCAACAATTACAATAACAACCACGTTGGAAGCTCCAACAACTTCCGACCCAACAATGGACAGTCCAGATATCCCCAGAATGGAAGTGGGATGAACCGAAATCACAATGACAGATATCCTCCCCGGAATGGCTCATCAGGACAACATCAACAGTACCCTCAGCCTAGGCCGCAATGGAGCCGGAACGACGAACGAAATGCTACCGAAGCTGTTCACGCTCCCTACGGATCCAGATTTGCTGATGTGGGCCCGCAGAGAAATGCTCCCTCCATGATCCAAGTCATTGGAGCTGAACCGCAGAGAAAAACTGCATACTTTCCACCAAACGATTCCAGTCTGCCCACTCAGATTCTACAGTTGGAACAAGAAATCAAGAAATCAAGGATCTGGGAGGCCAATACTTCTCAATCCCTCCCTATGTTAAGGTTGAACAGTCCAAAGGGAAATCTACTTATACCCTGAACGAAGAGAAAGATTCTGTGGATCCAGAAACCGAACGACTGGACCGTGAACTGCATTCCCTGCCTATGTACCAGAAACCAATGTCTGTTACCTATCCCCGTATCCACAGGTTGGAAGAACCTCAAACCATGGAATATGGTTTTCCATCTCATGTGAAACGAAGGTTTTCACAAGATTCATCTGCTACCTCCTCACTAAACGAGAAGAATCCGGAGAAAGAAAGCTCCGCTGAACAATCAACTAGTGAATCGGCTCAGATGGTCCAATTACCAATTATTAGAGATTTCCCAGACCTTATGACAATGATCAACAAAGGAACCCGACTCGAAGCCAATTATTAGGACGCGGACGAGGATTGCGGAGAAGCCCCCGATGTCATGACTTTGCCCAAACATATCCTGCCCCCAGATTTCAATCAGTCCCTCCCTCTGCCGCCTTGACCACCGGATTAGGAGAAGCAGTGCGAGAATTCAGGATGCAACTCGGCCTGTCTCCAACTCCTCAGATTAAACCTGTTTCCAGTCACCAAGATAACGGAATCAATTCCCTCTATTCTAATCCAGTTTCCACAGGTCCAAAACCAAACCCTCAGGTTGATATGCCTAAAGTAATGCAAAGTGCACGGAAAGTTCTGGCGCATAAAAGTATGGCAATGGACCTGTTGCATGCCCCGCTTGTTCCTGTAACACAGATGATGGACCAGGAAGAAACAAACGAACAGAATCAGAACCAACAGGTTCGAGTTCTCGTACCTGTCCAATCAAAAGAGGAATACCAAACTAAACTCACCACCACTGATATGGGTCCGGTAATGAAATTTGCCAGGAGAGTTTTGGATCGGTTTGGAGAAATGCTCACTGAAGAAGAAATGCTTCGAGCCTTGGATCCCAGCATTTTCATGACACAGAACGGATCATATTCCCCGCCCAAAATGGAATATCAGATCAGCGACCTTATTAAACATCCTGAAAGAAGGAGATTCAAGATCATTGATCAAGAGGCCATCTACGAGGTTAGCAGAAGGATCCTGAAAAGACTTGGAAGATCAGTATCTGATGAAGAGTTTTATTGTTGCTTTGATAGTGATTGGAAGCACCTGAAGAATCCCCACAGGCTGGAAGACTTGATCTATGGGTCGAAAATCTTCTAGACCCTCCTATACCCTTGACCCAGAGACTGATGGAAGCCGATAAAGAAAACATTGATCCTTCATCCCATGGTAAGACGATCAACTTATTTCAAGGAAAGCTGATCCAGAATGATCTAATAGATAGCCCTACAGAGACATCCAGCTCAGATGTGTCAGAAGATTCAGATGAGGAATTGGGCAATGTCACGAAGAAGCTCCGGACTCGAGAAGTCCGAGTGAAGCTTAATGCAGTTGAACCCACGGTTATAAAAACCAGAAAGAACAGGAAGAGTAAAAAGAAGAAGAAAAAAGTTATCAAGAGGATAAAGAAGGCGATCGGAGAAGCCCATATTCCTGAATCTGACCTGTGCCCTCAAGATATCAAATTCCTTCGCAGACTTCTCAAGGATGTCCGGAGTAAAGAGAGAAAACGTGCTCAAAGGAAGAACGTCGTGTTTGGCAGACGAAGAGAGAAAGAGAACGATGCTGGGAATCATACCAGCAGTTTTTGCTTGCCCGAGCCCGAATGGAAGAACTCCATCCCATCAGAAAAACGACCGACTCCCCTTTACCACCTAAGAGAAGAACCCCCACTCCAACCCGCAAGAATGCTTCCAGATCAAGCTCTGCCCCCACAACGGTACGATTACCAAAAGAGAAAAGGATTCATCCGCCCCCAAGGATAAACATAACGAACCTCCTATGTCTAAACCTACTAATAAGATGAACGGTTCGATTTCACTACCTTTTCCCATCTTAATGATGTGGATCGCCTTTGGTCTAATGATAGCCATGTTAGTCCCCTGTATCCAAGCACAGGACACTGATGACTATTTTACACAAAAGGCCAAAACAATGAATACCATGGTTTCTACTAAATGGGGATTGGCCTTATCCCCTAAAGGCTTGATGGCTACCTGTGGATGACGGAATATGTCCCCATGCTGATCCATATGAAAATGCCTGAACCTCCATTAGTTAAGAGAATGAAAGCTTGGCTGTCTTTTTGTTCTCTCTGTAAAGGACCGAGACACGAAGTACCTGATCATTTACAGTCTCGCTGTCTCAAGTGCAACGAACCTGCCAGCAAAATCGAGGATATACCATGCAGTTTGTGTCGAGGTTCCGGTGAAAACTTATCAGAAGAAATGAGATCTCGCTGCATGACATGTAAGACACATCGTGAGCAGGTTGACAAATAGCTAATCGATTGCCCTCATGAGCCACATTTGAATGGATTGATTCGCAATGTAACAGAAGAATATCATGAAATGTATAGTGGAATCGTCAACACCCGATACTACGCATCAGTCATGAAAATTATCTGCGATAAGAGTCCAATCTTGTGCAATGCTTCTGCCCAAAGTATCATAACTATTCTGAATCCCTGTATGCTGATCATGGCTACCAGCATGTGAAAACACAACTCCCCCTTAATCGGGATAAGAGGGCTACTGGAGCAATCATCGGACTAGTTGGGCTTGGTATGTCCATCTCCAACACTGTGCATCTGGGATCTATAAAGAATAAAGTAAATGCCATTATCGAAGCTACGCGAAAGCTAGAACAGGTAATCGCTCATAACGAAGCCCTTGAGAAACTTGTAGAAGCGAATGAACAAGTTTATTCCTTCATGCACTATTCCTTACAGGAGCTGTTAGGACTCATCAATTCAGCCCGATGTGAGGCGCTAACATTAAGTACTCAAGCGCATTATTCGTTGATTGTGTCTATTTTTGAGCATTCTCTCAAGCACAGTATAGACAGTGTCATGGCCGCTGGATTAGATGGACGGATATCACCGAGTCTGATCAATTTCAAGATAATACGAGAAATAGTGACAGGCCATGCCCAACTGAATCAGTCTATTTTACGAGATGAACCCAGTTTAATCTATAGATTCGGGAAAATCTATCCTGTTCGAATGGATATTAGAAAACTGTTGTTTGGATTCATTATGGAAATACCAACTCCAACTCGAGAAGATGTGGCCCCCATTTATGAAGTGAGTAACGTGGGTTACAATGACCCGGAAAATCAGATCGCCTCCCCTGCCTAATCTGATGAGCTTGTCGCTCTATCCCCTTCATCAGCGACGACCCCCGGCTCAGAAGCGATCCAGATATTACTGAAAACCAGGACTATGGCTGTGAAATCTGTTGTATATAATTTATGTATTTTGCATGAATGTCTGTATGCTGCATGTTATACTTTTTTGTACACAGTGAACCATGTAAATTTACATCAGCAAGTGGGATAGTTATTCCAATTTAGATTTATTTAATCGATAGTTATCGACAAAAAAGTGACAAAACAAACAAATTGATAGTTATCAATCGCCAATCATATCTACCTCTACTGATAGCCTACTGCTAAACTCCAATACGATATGCTCTTGAGTAGTTACATCGAAACGCATGCATAACGCCAGATGAAGCAGTCGACATTAATAACCAGTTCAAGTTCTATTGTGGTAATTTAATTTCAGGAACCGCAGAAGGATGTTAGGAAATTCCAGTGAATCGCCAGCAGCCCGGTCTTATTCCCCACTCATGTTCGCTGGGCAGAATCCTGCCTTTCGAAAGCCAATGACATTACCGGGACTTCGTGTCCCTACTCCGCACTTGGCTGGTCAACCGATCAGACACAGGGCTCCGGTGCCAAGTCCCAATGTCCCCTACGTGGGATTCCGCCCGGTTACCGTGGCTCCAATTGTTCCAACGGTGGACGTCTGCCCACAGTGCAACACACCGTTTGCCGGCTTCGGAGAACCGAAGGCCGCTACAAATTGTCCCGTCAAGGTCCCTCATTCAGTAGGGAAATATACTCAATTGTGTGACCTCCATGACCACCCGTTCCATACACCGGAATATTATCGGGTTGATCACCTCCTGCAGATGTATTCTGAATTGGAGAAGTATCCTGCTGCAGCTCAGCACCCGCGCTACAAATTCAGCGTGGACTAAGCCGGTCTTCGGCTCAGGGATACCCACATTCAGTTTGAAAACGCCATCAGGCCCACACCGGGAATGACCCCCCACGATGAGATACAGTCTGCGTTCCGAAATTTCCTTACCCAAATCAATTTGGAAAGAACAACCCTCGCGGACAAGGCCCTTTTCCTACGGAAATTGGAGGATCTGAGGGTGGATATAATCCTCCTCATTAATCACCCCAACTTCACGGTGGAGCGCCCGCTCTACCCTGACCCACATTATGGCAGATATGCCCCCTATCCCACTCTACATCGCCCTGACGGACCGCCCACAGAACCGTCCACAACTTCCCCTCCTTCCTCCCCTAGTCGGAAAACTACCCATTTTCTGCTGGGGAGGAAAGGAATGCAAACGGAAACGGAAACGGAAATGATCGGGTCCGGACGCCAGGTGATGGAGATTCCGAGCCCGAGGACTTCCCGCTACCAAGGGATGATCCTCCGGACTATCCCTTGATATTCCGGCTCAATGCCCACCTCGAGCCGAACCAGGAGAATCAGGAACGTCCTGCTCCCGGAGAGCTCGACCCCGATCTAGATCCCCTTCCCCCCTTGGATATCAGAGCCCCCCTTCTTCCTGAGGAATGGCGAGACAATGTACCCGCCTACATCCAGAGGGAATTGAGGGCCCTAGATAGCTGTCTCGACGCAGGTATCATACCTGTGATCGAGTACTGGAGACAAATTGGGGAATTAAAGTTAATTGCCCACGAAAAGGCCCGTGCTATCCGGGAATCCGCTGATGAATCCCATCAGCTTGAACTTGAGTCCCCTTTCCCGGAAGAGGATCTGGAGGATTAGGTCTATGACCCGTATGGTCAATAGACAATGTCCCCATGATATGATTGGACGATGATGTAAATAGAGGTTGAAAATTTTAAGAAAAATCCAAAAAAGCAACATTGAAAGGAAAAATACAAAAAATAGCATATTTAGAAAACTCAAAAATATCATGTATGCTAGTTTGTGTATTATAATATGTAGATAACTGTCAGTTTATGCTGTGGTCAATTTTAATCAAATACCTAAAAGAACTTATAAAAAGAATACTTTCTAAGAGGAAAGACATGATCTGTAGCAAACTGTAAGATAACTTGTTGGACGTTCTTAACATACAAAATAACCAAAAAGATTGTTATTGGAAATAGAAAGCTGTAAAGAATAATTAGTTGTATATTATATTGTGATTGTACATGTAGAACGTTGATCATGTTTACAAACTGGTAATATTGCTTGTACTGTATTGTAATTGTAGTATTGGTGGGTGAACGGATAATTCTGGCAAAAGAGTGTAAATAGGAAAAGAGGAAGTATTTAACCTCATGTCTTGGAGCATTTTACACATATAAGAAAGCAAGAAATTACTAATTGTTGACTGAATATAATGTAAGCTACTGTTGTGTATTAATAATTTTTGTATTGCATGCTTATGTCATGATTGTTTCACTAAACGGCTAGTACCTAGGATTCTTGCACTGTGTATGGGTTTAGTGATTTGTGTATATTAGTTTTGTTACGTAGGATTAATATGTATTGTACTGTCGCTGTTACCTTATATGTATGATTATGTTATGGACCGTTTGTGTCAAGGATGAGGATAATTGGCAAAGTTGAGAATAATTCAAACCTCTGACAAACTAACTGAAGGACTCATGTTTCTGTAAGGGATGGTTTAGTGATCACTGAGATAGATACGAGAAGGATGTAGAAATCAGTATTTTATGATCTAGTATCTTAATGGTGTGCTGTGTTATATGTATATATTGTTATCGGTTATCCTTTGAAAGTGAAGATAAGGACGAGAGAATGAGTTAGGAAGGAATTTTGGGTAAATAAACGGCAGGGAATTGTTAGTCATGGAATTGATGTTGGTATTAACTTTAATCATTTTTGTGTTGGCAATTATTGTGATGGTTTCGCAATTGTTAAAGTAACGTGAAACGAAAAGAATTAAAGCGATAACCGGTATTTATTGATTAATCTATTTCTGACTCTAAAAGAGGGACAAGATAACTAGTGAAGGAATGATAAAAGATGCTCGCCGAGATAGGAGGAGCATGGGCCAAAGCCGAGATAGGCTAACGGCCAGAAGCTAACGCCGAGATAGGCAGTTGTAATTAAGATAATCTAGTAATGAAATAAATTTGGTTTAAATTTGAAGAATAGTATAGACGAAGTAATTAGGCATGAGAGGTGGTTGCGGAACGGACCCACGGAAGGTCGACCCCACCCGGAGAAAGATATGCAAATTAGTTATGAGAGGTGGCTGCGGAATGGACCCTTAGAAGGTCGACCCCACCTGAAGTAAGTAAGTAAGGTTCAGATTTAAGAAGGACAGCAACTATAAAGATATTGGTGAACTATAGACAGAATACAGATGTGAACACGCAGGAAGTATAATGATAATCAAATATTAATTAATAATGTGAGGAACAGACGAGAGTAGTACGTATAAGTAGAACGCAATACACGGAACGCAGATACCTTTATCAGTTCTTAATATAATTGTGGTCATGCAGTTTGTGAAGTGAAGATTATTGATATGATAATTCTTTGGAGAATTTTATTCAAGTGTTTTGTTTTTCCTCCTAGTTAAAATATCAACCATTTTTCTTGTGGAGGTTGTAATGAAAGGAGTTTTATAAAGGCTAAAAAGTGAATTTGAGAACTAAATGGCAGATAAAGAACCGTGCGAAGAAATGAATTCTTCAGTTGCAAGGGAGACGAACGTTCCTAGTTTGGTAATGATTGATCTGATTGGAATCAATGGTCAAGATTATTGGATGTATTTTTGTTATGTCTCGTACTGATTTGCCAGAGTTGCCAAGTAGGAATTACTATTTATTCAATTAGGGACTAAGATTTTCGATTTAATTATTGAATAAGTAAGTAGCGAAGGAAATCAAACACAGTGGACACAAATCAATTGAGAAACCAGTATTAATAGTTAACGGAAGTTTAAACAGCCTTCAATTGTATTAATCCCCTTATTAACACTAAATTACAAATCCCAGTTGAAAGGGTAGTGGCGTACATACACAGCTCCTACAATACACAGCTCCTACACACTTTTGTTGTAGGAGCTGTGTATTGAAATTAAAGAGTGAACTGGAGGTCAAATTAGGATTACGGTAGTTTACCTGTGATCATTTTTTTCAAATCTAAGGAAATACAGGTTTTAATTTACTCATAGTGAAATAATGAATGGTTTTAATTTACTGGTTGAGTTAACTTTCTTGGTTACTGAAATAAAAATTAGATTAAGTCCTTCTAAACAACTTCTGAAGGCTTAAAATGTTGTCCTTGTGACAATAAAAGAAGACAACTGAAGTGATTGTAATTACAATAAAAGTTTTAATTTGTTCATACACACAGAATTGTTCAGTGTTTTAAAATGAATCAAAATAAACTATGGTAAAAGTAACCTGTTTAAGCTTTAGTTATCGTATTCTAAGAGTGCAAATTTGTAGAAATTGATTAGACATTAGACAATAATATTTGACTTCTAAAAACACAATTAATTGAAAAAATAAATAATGCAAGGTAAACTGTTTAACTTATAGCTTACAACTTATTTAGAGTCTTTGTACAATAACTTAAGGACTATTCGAACAGTAATAGTGTAAAGTGTTTATTCAATTTCCAAAACAATTCTCTGTGGCATTTAAATACCGTAATCTAATTGTAGGAGCTGTGTATTAGACGCAGAGAGGTCATATGTAGGAGCTGTGTATTGTAGGAACTGTGTATGCTCACCAGGGTAGTTACTCTTATTAAGTCCGAGATAGGACTCTCATTTCCCCTTCTTCCCGGTCGGAGATACCTAATGACCAATTGTAGGAATGTTCCCCAACTTTTATTGCGTTCCCCAAGGCCAACAAAGAAAGAAAAGGAAAATAGTAGTATCAGTCCAAGTCATACCGATTAGAGGGGGCTAAACCTCCCTCATTAATAATATGAAAATTAATATGAGTAGCCAGATATAGGTAGATAAGTACGTAGTTTATGGTGATATAAATCTTAACTCCCGGAAAATTGTATGTCTGTCGTAATAATTCAACAAAGTTATGAAAATTCACGAAGTTTTCCCTTTGGTTACCTTTATGTGTTAAAGAAAATTTCGCAAAGTTTCGCCGAGTTTCAGCACCCAATATTTATCAAAAATGGGTCAGTTGGGGGGTAATATTTTCTAAATCTCATTAATTTCGACCCCCGATGGCCAGCTGGCTTAACCCGCCGCTGCGCCCCAAATGCAAAGGCTGGCAAGTTTCTAGAAACTTCTAGAACTTTCTAGAAGCTTTGCCTTAAAAACAAAGGAAAAGTCCGCTCCAACCCGATTTAGTGACCTGTCACCGAGCTGTCAGAGAGCTGTTAGCTCGGTCCCAAAATTTTTCCAAAGGCTCAGTGTTCGCTTGAGCAGCAACCCTAGGAGGTTGCTTTTCCCCTCCACATTCGATGCGTCTCTGCTGTGTGCCAGAGTTTTCGCAGAGAGATTTAAGCGCATCTTTCCCCGGTTAGGAAAAAAATTAGGGACTTTTCTAGCCTTCGGGCTAGAAAAGAAAATTGAGTTTCAGAGCGAACACACACAACTGAGGGCCAAATAGGTCTTTAATACCTGGCCGAGATTTTAAACGAGGATTAAAACTAGGAGGAAAACAAAGGCCACCTTTTTGGCCATATTTTTCTATTATTGTGGGCCTTCGGGCCAATTTTTATACATGTATTTTTGGGCCTTTCGGCCAATTTTTCTATATTATATGGGCCGTCGGGCCAAGCTTTTTTATGTACCATTTTGAGCCTACGGGCAGAAGTTTTTCCCTTTTTTGATGCGAGGCCTTCTGGCCAATTTTTAGTTGTCTAGCATGAGTGGGCCCAAGGCCAGTTTTATTTGATTTTATAAACTTATTTCATGATTTTCTATTGCGGGGCAGCTCATGTAAACTCCTCCTGTGCGATGGGGGTCTTGAGATTTGCCTAGTCTTTATTTCATTTCACGTTTTTATCTGATTCTTCGGTCAAGCCACGATCTAGAAATCACGTTTTTATTAGGGCCTTAGAGGCCAGACAATGATAATGTAATTTGTAGCTTTTTGGGAAGAAATGAGTGGGGACCCCACCTCTTAGGACTGAGTTAGTGGGTCTCCAAAAGTACGACCCTTAGAAAAATATGAGCTAGTTTTAAGGTTTGTTCCCCACAGCCGGCAACTAGGAGTTGCCGGCCATATTGTTAATCAAGGCGCAATTAACCCAGAAATTCAGTGTTCTGTATTATGTCGTTTATTTCAGCTTTAGGTCGGTTCCTAAAAGTAATAGGTCTTTAAAAATTTAGGACGTTTAATCCGAATTTTAAAAGCTATGAGCTGTTTTTTATTTTAATTAATTAATTGTTAAGAAGTTTTAAAAGGGAATGACCGGCTTCCCTGCCCATTTCTTTATGTATGAACATTAATAATCTGTAGTAGTTTTTGTTTTAATGATTACTTGGCAATCATTACTCACATGGCTTTCATAAAGTTTCCCAAAAATACTTTTCGAAAATACTACAAACTTATCAAACTTCTGCGCTAAAAGCCGAGTTTTAAAATGTTAAAACTCGCACCAAAAGTTTTCACAAGAAAATTCTCATAATTTATCAATTAATGTTGTTAGGATACATTTAAAATAATAGCTAAGAAATGAATAACATTAGCTATAGCTAGTATAGGGTTTTGTCTTATTTGTAGTTGTAATTATGTTTGCAACTAGAAATAGTTAAGTAATAATTAGCTAAGAAATTGTATGACTGTGTGTGTGTGTGAGTGTATGAATGACTTTTATGTGAACTTATGTGACTATATGTGTGTCATGACTCGCGGAAACTCCTTCTGTTCGACGAAGGTTGCGAGCACCGCCGAGTGAGCAAGAACTCAGATATTAAGCAGGATAAAGGTATGTTTGTGGTTTGTATGAACAAATATATCCTGGATGTGATATGAGTGTATTCTAGTCTAAATGTTGTATACGTGTAGTATGAATGTTTATTAATCATTAATCTACATGTTCGTGTAAATGTAAATGGACGTCAGGATCTAGGGTCACGGGGACCCCGTATTAGGTATTTGGTAGTCTATATTGGGATATCCTCGATTCGTCCGCGTAAGTTACTCTGTATTGAGAGTGCGGACAAATCGCATGAAGGGAATCTCATGGACAGTCAGTATTGTGTTAAATAAATGTGGTTCTTACAAAAACTACGATTTTCAAACTCTCCACATGAAAGGAGTGCAGCAGTAACACGCAAGACTAGTATTGGTTACAATTCGCAATTAAAGGTGCTGTCTCTTTAAGTTTAAAACAAATAAATTTAGTTATTGTCATTTTTAGTCCATTCAGTCCATACTTATTTATAGTTAGGCAGTAATCATGACCGCAAGGCGCTGTTACTTTCGTTTTGAAGTAAATAAATGCCTATATTGCCATTTTTAGCCTGTTAAGTCTGGACATGCTCAAGTTCAGTCGGTAATAACAACTTTGTTTAAGACTTCGCTTTATTTCACGTTTAAGCCAGTTTACAAAGTCAAATTGGCCAAAATTATGACTGTATATTCACAAAATTAGAAGTACAAGGTTCACATTCGGTACGAAATCCGTAAATGGCAATAATGAGATTTACTCTGATTTTCGTCATTCTTACCGAGGGGATTGTTATCCCCAACCTTCTGGCCTAAACTATTCTATATTCTGGAACGAAGATAGGAAGACTAGAAAGAAAATAATTTAATAATTTAAATTAATTAATTGTTAAAGTTTATATAACCGCACCAGGCATCTCCCAATCAGACCGACCCCGGTACCTCTCAGGTTTTCCGAATAGCATCCGGGAACTGTGCGCTGTGTGCTCCGCTAGGAACAGCATTCTTGGGCTCACCCCAGGACCGGAATTTACTTGTATGTATGTGTTAAATACTCGCTACGCGAAGTGTATTTCACTATTCTTTCGAATGATTTCTTCATCACTACCGTGTAGAAACCTCGGTTTTGATACTTTCGCTCATTAGCCAAATCAGTTAATTAGTCAGTGTTAGTGTATCTTTGATAGAGTGTGGTCGGCCTGCGGGCTTAGTATCTTTATATTGTATTTGCAGTGATTATTGTTATTCCAGTCTATGCCTAATTAAAGTGTAAGTCTACAGTAAATTCTATGACGCCTTCGATATTTTATTAGGGTAGGATTAGTTAATTAGGTAGGTCTTTAACTTCTCGGTTAGAGTTGCACCCAGTTTAGCCTGCGATCAGATTCGCCTTTTAATTACCGGTAGATACCGGACAGTTTGCCGGTAGTTAATATTTGGCGACCGTGACACGTGACATTGTCCGGTTTGTCATGTGAAAATTTCACAAATTTTCTGAATTTTCTTTTATAATTTTCTAACTCAATTTTGAGTTATATGGAATAATTTTTATACCAAAACATTCGTCTTAATTAGGAGATTCTTTTATAATACTTTTTGACTAGTTTTGAAGGCTTTCAAATTCTCCTATTGTGTAGGGTGCAACTTTAAAATCAGTATGAATTTTGGAGCTGACGAAGCATGGTCGGGGGAATCCCCCCCTAAATCACCCACCCCCCCTTAGGTTTTTTGGGATCGGGGAAACGAATCTGAAGTGACTGGAGTTATTGGGGCAGCCCAATAACTGATTTTCCAGCAAATTTTAGGTAGTTTTGGGAATTTTCCCCCCCTTCCCCCCAACCCCCCAAGACGGGAATAAAATTTTTTAAAATTTTTCCAAAACATTTTTCTGTGTGTTTTTCCTTCACACTTTGGGGTTGAATATTCCTGAACAAGGGAATAATCAGCTCTAAAGACTTCACAGAAGCTGTACTGAGTCTATTTTTGTAAAATTCTTGAATTTTTGGTCAATTTTTGACCCCCCCCAATTGACCCCCCAAGGTCAATTTTTGCTCAAATTTGGTCAAATCTGGCCTTAAATTACTCGTTGGGTCTTCCCCCAAGCGTGTAAAATATTTTTAGGCAATTCTAAAGGCAGAATTTTCAAAATTTTGCAATTTTAGGCCGATTTTTGCAATTTTTGACTCCCCCCCAAGAGGTTCCAAATTCAATTTTTGAGCATTTTTGGGTGTGATTTGAGCTTATCTAGGGGTTTTTCTAGACGCAAAAAGCCATTCTAGACATTATTTTGAGTACTTTAGGTGATTTTGGGCGAATTTTTCAAATTTTTGAAAAATCACCTCCCCCCCTATTTTTCACGAAATTTTCGAATTTTGTGTTTTTCTGGTAGTTTTCTAGCTCTGTGTAGCTTATTAGTACGTTTTTGTGTCATAATTTACAGTTTTGTGCAATATTAGGGTGATTTCGAAGTTATTTTCGAAAAATTTTTAGTATACGTATATAACTTCAAGTGTGTTTTTTTCTGCGATTTTGACGATTTTTGACTAATTTTACGTAGATTTTTTGTTTCTACGTATTAACCATTGACTTACCTTTTGTAGAATTACCTCCTGTAAATAACTGGGAGAGAGTTTGGCACATTTTTGGCCAAATTGACGAAAATATACGAAATTTGGTGATTTTAAGACGCGCTCTGGAGACACGTCAAGCTGCTCGTTTACGTTTGGAAAAAGAGCAAAAAATGGCTGAATTGAAAAATTCCATTACCCTTTTTAAAGGGCTGAGTAATTATAACGGGCGTGAAACAAAACTCACACCGGAAGATTGGATTTTGAGTTTTGAAGCCATTGCTACGGCTAATAATATCGAAAGAGAGAAATTTTATGCAATTTTATTGGCAAAATTGGGTGAATCTGTCATCCACCGGTTGTCTTCCTTGGGTATGCCAGTTTCGTATGACGAAACAGTCAAACTCTTGAAGACTCTGTACGAACCGGTCCAGAAAACTGCGGTGGAGCACTCTCGAAAATTTTACGTTCGTACTCAGAAAAAGGAGGAAAACGTCCAAGATTTTGTGTCTGAATTGGAAATGCTAGCGAAAAAAGCTTTTCCAGGCGAGAGTGAGGATGACAGAGCCGATAAAATTTACGAGCAACTGCGCAAAGGTCTAAAACCCGATTTACGAAAACTCGGAATTTCGCTTTTGACCGATTTGGAAAGTTGGGGACATTCTATGACGAAATTACGTAAAATTGTCACTCAACTCTCACGACTCGAAGAGGAGTGTGAGACGGATTCCGCAGAGTCGGAAGCTTCAGAAAAGCCTGAAAAATCCCATAAAAGGGATAAAAAGGCCAAATCTAAAGCGAAAGTTTGTTCTGTTACAACCGAAAGTTTTGAAAGTTCGGGTGATTTGGACAAAAGATTGCAGTCTTTAGAGGACGAAATCAAAAAGGTGAAAATTCGAAATGCTCAAAGGGATTTGGTTTTGGAAGCAACTAAGGGTGAGTCAGCGGACTCAGGAAATGCTCAACCATCCACGAGCACAGCTTCTGGCGAGGTAAATTCCGTTCAGGCATCAACGGAAAAGAAGGAAAAACCGCCAGAAAAAGCTCAAACGGAGCAAAGGACCTGTTATACGTGCGGTAATCCAGGTCATATATCACCGCAATGTGCCATGAATCAACGAAATAATCAGAATTTTCGTGGCAGAGGAAGCCAAAATCGTAGAAATTTTGGTGGTCGTCGTAATTATCCCGGAAACCGGAATTATTACAACAACCAGTCAAATTATGAAAACGATGGCTATTCCAATAATCGAAATTGGAATAGAGGAAATCGAGGAAGAGGCGGCGGTCGAGGTGGCCGTCGGGGAGCTAATTTCGGAAATCGAAATCAAGAACCGAGTATTTTTCTGTCTCCCAACGGGCAAGTTTTTCGAGGGAATGGTCAAAATAAATCAGGTGTGAATTTTTTGACTCCCATTGAACAGCAAGCTGATCCTGCTACTCAGTTGGTTCAAGCCTTGCAGAATTTTCATCGAGCGGGGAGCCAGGCAAATTCCGGGGCAGCTCCTCCGCAATAATCCCCCCTCCCGGAAAAACCGAATGTACGTATACTGAGAAGGAAAAACCGCAGGTAAATTCTATGTCAGAAAAGACCCCAAATTTTCTAGAGGGGCTTTCGAAGCTTTTTCCAGATGAAAAAGTGCTTCATGCAAATCAAATTTGTGCGGTTTTTACCCCTACGTATGCAGATGTAACTCGGGGTGAACGATCTCAAAATTCTCCTGAAAATCCCCGAAATTTACTTCAGTCTCAGTTACAGCAATTTTTGCAAAATGTTGATATACGTACACTCGTAAATGCTTTGACAAATGCCCGCCCTCCCCCCTTGGTTCCTCGATCTCCTCAGAATGTAACATTTTTGGAACCTATTAGTCCAGCAGAATTACGGAAGATGAAAAATCCACGAATTATTCCGTTAATTCCGGTGAATCATCCAAATTCGAGCAATTTTCGATCTCAATCGACTTTTTCGCGAAATTTTCGCAATACGTATAACGGTAGAAATAATTTCTCCAACCACTCTAGTGGTCGAATAAATTATTCTAATAATGCGACTTTTACTCCACGTGTGAATTATTCTGCCAATAATTGGCGTGGAGGAGCGCCTAGTCTAAATCAGAGTTGGCGCCCCCCCAGCCAAAATTATTGGAACAATGGTCCTTGTACTAACCGGTTGCCCGGTACTAGTACTCAGTGGTATAAAAATGACCGTCAGTCTTTTGCTGTGCCTATAAATGGTAATTTGAATCAAGGTTCAAATTACAATAGCACTGCGCGTGTTTGGGAAAACAGTAGGTTTCCTATGGGAAATCTTGCCGCTTTCTCAAATACAAATTGGCGCCAATATATAGCACAGCAAGGGGCACCTGGCCTTACGCCAATATCTAGTACTAGTGTAGCTGGGGTAGGTAGTCAGGGATCATCTGTAGGTGCAAGCGCGACGGCTAATGTCCCTGCACAAGGGGACATGATGCTGAAGGCTTCAAATAGTCTAGATGAAACCTGTACAACTAATGCTGCAAATAGCTCAGATGCCTCAATTTATAAAAAGTCTGAGGTGAAAAATACAAATACGCCATCTAGCGTGAAAATAACTATGGAAACATCACCAGACCAGTTTGTTACACGATTAAATCGTCTTAGAACAATTGATGAGGCACCTGAACCAGAGGAAAAGGCAGCGAAAGATGCATTTTTGAACGTGGAGAGGGAAACTAACAGTAACATCAAACATAAAAGTGACAATAATTCATCATCAGGACGAAGGAAGTCGAAACAAAAATCGAAACGTGGTCAGAAAAGGCGTTCTTGTAAGATTCCTGACCCAGATTTTCCCGGAAGGTTTCTTTTTGAGTATGATTCTTCGGAAAGTTCATGTTCAGACCAAAATCTGTCAGATTCGTCAGATAACGAAAGTGAAGATTTGGACGAAAATTCAAGTCATCAGCCACATAAGGCTCCTAAAACTGATTTCGTGACAAATAATCGGAACTATTTGGCCGCATTTGTACATCAGGATAAATATTTCCTTGGTGCTCAGACGAAAATACCGCCTGTGCATTCACCCCTGATAGTTGCATCAGTGGGAGGCGTGAATACTTTAGCACTTATTGATACGGGCGCTAATATTTCTGTTGTTTCTAAGAATTTTGTCGAACATTTAAAGCAAAAATGCCCGGAGAATTTGACATTTGGGGATGGTGCCTGTGAACAGGCTACCGCAGCAAATGGAACGTCCATCAATTTTTCTGGTTCAGTTAAATTTGAACTATCTTTTCAGGGTTATAGGTGGGCGCATGAGTATTTGATCAGTGATTTTTGTCCATACGATATTCTTTTGGGTATGGATTTTCTCTCATTCTACAATTGGTCAATGCTCATGGGTCGTCACTCTATATACCACCCGCTTTTTAAGGAAGTTCCTTTGCTGGGGGCGCCTCAAATAGGTAGCATCTTGCAAATGGTTGGAAAAGCACGGCCTACGGTTTCGAATATTTGTTTGCGAGTTGGAACTTGTATACCGGCGAATTCTGAGTCATGGGTCTCTATTTCTTGCGAAGAAGCACCACAAACTTTAGATGTGAATGTTTCTGATGATGAATGGGAATTACCATTTGTACGTACAAAGCCATCAATTGTAAATGAGCGAATTGCTCCTTGGCCTTCACGATTTGAAGAAACGCCTAAACTAGTACGTAATTCCACGAAAGTTTTGGAAAAATACGATTGTTATATTGTTCCTGGTATAATTTCCAAACAGGAAAAAGCCCAAGAAATCAAAGTTTGGAATTTGAGCGATGAGCCAATTCAGCTACATCCAGGAATGGTACTAGCTTACGCGGATGACTTAGTTACTGTAAAAAATCGTCAAGGCAAGGAATCACTTTTACAATTGAGCGATACCTGGTTAGAACAAGCATATATATGTGAAGATGACTTACCTAAGTCTGTGCATGCTGAAGTTTTTTCTGCAAATGTTGAAGATACGTATGTAGATGTACCTACTACGTCAAAGCAAGCGGAAGGTGAGTCTAAAGTACCTACTGAACAGGAATTATACGATCAATTCATCCAGGAAGCTCATTTGGACAAATTTGAATGCTCAGAAAAGGCGAAAAGTAAGTTTAAGGAACTAATACGTAAGTACGTACATGTCTTCGCAACTCCTGACAACTTGGGAAAATGCAGTACTGGACAACATCTTATTGATACTGGAATGGCTGGTCCTGTAACAGCAAAGGCATATCGGATGAATCCCATGGAACGACTGGAGATAGAAAAGCATATCAAGAATATGTTAGAACAGGGAATTTGTGTTCCATCAGATAGTCAATGGTCTTCTCCATGCATGCTTGTAGGCAAAAAGGACGGAACTACTCGATTTGTTATTGATTATCGACAGTTGAATAAAATAACACGAAAAGACCGTTACCCTTTACCTAAAATAGATGAAATTCTTGATATGTTTAGTAAAGGGAAATTCTTTTCAACTTTGGATTTAAATAGCGGCTATTGGCAAATCGAGATGTTTCCTCCCCATAAGGAAAAGACGGCTTTTATTTCGCATATGGGTTTGTTTCATTTTAATGTCATGCCATTTGGTTTGACGAATGCCCCTGCGACTTTTCAAAGAATAATGGAAAGAATATTCACTGAGTTGCCTGTTTATATTGACGATTTACTAATTCCATCTAACGACGAAACTCATCATTTGAAAATGCTAGAAACGGTTTTTCAAAAACTATCTGATCATGGTTTACGGCTAAAGATGAAAAAATGCGTGTTTTTCCGCAAAAAGGTTGAATATCTTGGTCATTTCATCTCCGAAAAGGGCATTGAAACAGATCCACGTAAAGTAACTGCGGTTAAGAACTTTCCAGTACCTATTACTGTTAAGCAATTGCGTGGCTTCTTAGGTATGGCTGGATACTATCGGAGATTTATTAGTAACTTTAGTTCTATTGCGGCACCTATGAATAACTTGCTTAAAAAGGATGAAGGTTTTCACTGGGATGAAAAATGCCAACAGGCTTTTGAAAATCTAAAGCAAGCGTTAATAAACGCACCTGTTCTTGCGTACCCAAATTGGGAAAAACCTTTTATTCTAACAACAGATGCTAGTGTTGTGGGTCTTGGTGCTGTTCTAGAACAAGATCAACCTGGAGAGACAAAGCCTAAACCAATCGCTTATGCTAGTAGATCCTTAGTTGGTGCAGAAAAACGTTATAAAATTGTTGAATTGGAAGGTCTTGCTGTAGTTTGGGCATGCAAGCATTTTCAGCATTATCTACGTCATCGACAATTTACTTTATATACTGACAATGAAGCCCTTAAATATATTTTTGCAAACGCCAAAAATCAAGGCTATACTCGAATTGCGAAATGGGCTATTGCACTTTCTGAATTTAATTATCATACTTTACATCGAAAAGGCGTAGATAATCCTGTAGCTGACTGTTTGTCTCGTAATCCACAACAGACTGTCGTTGAACATGACAACAGCGAAGTTGAGGATGCGAATCAAGCTAGTAAATCTGTGAATAAGTTTCAGTACGTATCTGATGAGTTTGATGTAACCGGTGATATGTACCCTCCAGTCTTTGTCATAGAGCAATATACTGATGACCAATGGTCACTAGCTCTTAAAACTGATCCTGACTTTAGTGCGTTTATCGAATACTTGCGAAAAGGGACTTTACCTAAAGATGATTTAACTTGGACTCTAATACGTGATCAATCTAATTTCGAACTTAAAGAAAATGGAATGTTATATCGATTTAGTACTGACATTAACGGTCGAAAGAAAAAGTGTTCTGCTCGTTTAACATGCGTACCTAGAAAGTTTCGCAACTATATTTTAGAACGGTTTCATTCTGATATTGATACTGGTGGTCATTTGGGTGTACCTCAAACTCATTATAAAGTAGCTGTGAAGTATTATTGGCCCACATTACTTACTGATGTTAAGTTGTTTATACGTAATTGTATTGTATGTGCACGATTTTCTATTGGGCCGAGGCACCCTCAAGCGCCTATGAAAATTTATCCGCCAGTGACTAAACCGTTTGAACGCATTTACGCTGACGTTATGCATTTCCCGACTAGTAAAAAGCAGAATGTTTGTGTTTTGGTTGTCATTGATCAACTTACCCGATGGGCAGAAGCTTGGCCCTTACGAAATGAAAAAGCCGAAACTCTTATACGTGTTCTTTTGAATGAATTTATTTTACGGTACGGGGTACCAACTGAGGTGATCACTGACCAAGGTCCTAATTTTCAGGCAGAAGTTACTAATACTCTTTTTAAATTAATGGGTACTAAAAAGTTACGTACCACTGCCTATCATCCTCAGTCAAACGGCTTAGTTGAACGGGTAAATGGAACTATACGGGAAATAGTTAAGAAGTACGTAGATGTAACTCAGCGTGATTGGGATACTAAATTAGCTTTTGCAATGCATGCATATAGAACGTCGTTTCATTCTACTATTCAGGATACACCGTATTTTATGTTGTTTGGAAGGGATGCTCAAGTTCCAGAAGATTTGTTGTTTGATAAGCTTGAAAAGCCAGTAGAATCTTTAGTCAATTATAAGACTTCTTTAATACGGACTTTAACTGAAAACTGGCATATTACTGCTCAAATTATTTCTGATAAAGCGGAACTTGTTAAGCAACGTTATGACAAGCGCGTACGTATGAAGAATTTTACTGTGGGACAACTTGTTATGCGTAACATTACTCAAGTGCCTGTAGCTCAAGGAACTACACCAAAATTGGCACCAAAGTATGATGGTCCCTATAGAATTGTAGAAATTTTGTCTGATCAAAATGTGCGCTTACGTAATTTGAAAACGGGTGACATTAGTAAGGTAATTCATGTCAATAGATTGAAATTGTTACCTGATATAAACCCAGAAACCCTGGAGGAGTTGGAAATAGATATTGATGATCCAACCGCTCACAGTGGTGCTATTGATGTAGATACGTTGCATGATAATAATGTTGTCGATACGTATGACGATGATGTACTTGTAAAGCATTGTGTGTTAGCTGATGAAGATAAAAATCAAGTACAAGTAGATGGAACAGAAGACGTACAAGTTACTATTAAACAACCGGAAATACAGCAATCAGTGCAATTGCTAATACAAGAAACGGAGACGGCAGAGACTACAAGTCCACATAGTCTCGAATGTGCAGTAACTGCTGCAAATTTTCAAAATTTACCGTTTCCAAATATCCGGTTCCCTCACATGCCCCTACCCGCATTTATTTTTCATTGATGGATATTGCATTGACCTAAAATATATCAATGTGCAAATCGAGTCAATAGCTTTCTACTTTAACGTCTGTATTTCCTGTAATGACTGCTTATTTTCCGCGAACTGTGAATAATTATTCGCGACAGTGGAAATCTGTGCAGGAACAGGAACGGACGCATTACAAGGACTATAGTGCTGAACCGTGACGCATTCGTAACATCGCGTCAGAGTAAATTGGCCACTGGGAATTTTTTAATATCATACTAACGTACAGCCTGTATGTTTAACTTCTGGCTGGTACGCGACTACCTTCACTATGTGCTGACTGTAGGTCACTACAATTAGTGTCTGTCGTGTATGGTAGTCATGGTTACGCTTTACTTTTTGTTTTTCCAGTTTTCTTTTTCAAGTTACTACTTTTTGCTACGTTACTACTACTTTTCGTATTCTTCGTACTTTTTTTCTTATATTAATCGGAATTTTGAAAGCTAACGTGCTACTATTTTTGTTAAAGCTACGTTTTGTTGTTTTTTCTTGGAATTTATTACGGAATTCTTGTACTTTTTGGATAGGCAAGCAATTATTTTTGAAGCTATTTAGTTGTTTTGTTGTTGTTGTTGAAGCTAGTTGCTTAAAGAGGCTTATATACTACGTTCATTACTTAAAATGCCTCATATATTACGTTTAATCTGAAGAATTATTGCTTAGACGTTTAGCTTGCTCATATTCTTATTTTGCAGTATTTAATCAGTATTCTTCTTTTGTTCGTTAACTGGTATTTTTCTTGCATTAATTTTGAGGCATTTTATGCATAATCTACTTCATTTTTGTATTTTTGTTTGTTGTTTTGTGAATCTCAGTAATCTTATGTGTGACAGCTTAGCCCATATCCTGAAAGCTGTAAAGTGCAAAACATAAAGGGCATCGAAAAGAGGCAAAAGAGGTCTATTAATTATAAACGAAAGACCGTAAAATATGTGATGCCAGCACTTAGTAGTTTAGGGTTTAGATAAGACAGCTTTATTGATTATGTTGTATTGTTTATTTTAAAGGGCAAGCTAATCGGAAGCTATATACTTGGTGAATTTCTCTAGTTTGGAATTTTGGAACTATATAGTTAATTTTTGTTTTTGTTTTTGTGGTTTTTTGTGTACAGTTATTTCGTTATTTGCCTTGTATTTTTGCTATTTAGTCGTTTAGTATCTAGTTATAGTTTGTCTTTAATCTTTATCTTACTTTCTGAAGATTTGCCATTTCAAGGGTGTATAGTAGCTCTTATCTGTGTACATTTCTTTTCTTTTTCTATCTTGAATTTAGACTTTAAAGCTCGGAGAAGCATGGTATACTGAGTGTAATTATGTGTCTTGTACTTAAGTAGAATCTCATTTTTATTCTTTGGAGTGAAGCTTTAGTCATTTTGTAAAAAGATGATCTTTGTAAATCCTTTGAAAACTCTTTCCTATCTTTCTCTTTTCTATCTTTCTATCTTTTCACTTTTGCTATTAGTTTAATCTCAACGGAAGCTTAATTTTGGAAATTTCTAGGGTACATATGTATGTCTAACCCACTTTCTTTTTCAGCTTAACAGCTCTCTTTTGGTGCTTTCAACGGTGCTTTATTGCTCAATCAACATCCTACCGATGAGTCCCCTGCCATAAAATTTGTGCCTAAATCCTTTATCTGCCATATACAAAGAAGGAATTTTGAACTTTTGAACTTAGAATTTTTGCATTTAGTCTGTTTGTTAGTCTTTATATATGAACTTTAATTTTTGTCTTTAAATCTGTGTCTTTAATTTTTGCCTTATATTAATCATTTCTCTTTTCTGTCATTCCATTGTTTGTTTGTTGTGTTTAGCTAGGGTTTTTCTTTGTTGTGAATTTTGTTGTGATTTTTCTGTATTAGTATTTTCTTTAATTACCTTGTTTCAGTCAGGTTTATTTGTTGGTTTGTTGGAATTCGTAGGCACTCATTCTTTTTCGCCGGGGGATAGGATAACATAGCATGGATGTCATAGTTTAGTTAGCTGTTTGTGTTTTATCTTTTGTGTGGTTTGAGTTAGGAACTTTGAAAATTTTTGTTTTCGCGTAAAGAAAATTGGTTTGCTTTTCGTTTTTGAGTTAGGTTTGGTTTAGTTTAGGACTCTTGTGAAATTTATTCTTGTTTCTTCTATTGTTCTTTTTTAAATTACCATTTACTTCTTTGCTTTCTGATGTTAAGTTAGGCCCAAGAGTTGAGTTAGGACGGAAAGCACTGTACATGGTAGTTTCTGTTCCTTCTCTATCTTTCTCTGTTTTCTATTATTCCTGAGTATTGTCTCTTATTGTTTTTTTTGGTATTCTTCATGTTCTATATTAATCTTTTGAACTGTTAGCTCTAAGCTATATGTTACTTTATAAATATGCAGTTTAATGCCATGTGTAAAATCCATTTAACAGTATGTTGTATGTGTCATATATTAATCTTTTGTTACTGATGTATAGGATACTTTTGTCGTATTTAGTGGAACTTTGAATTGTTGTAAAGGTAAATGTAGTATGTTATTTCTTTTGAACAGTTGTATAGATATAAGATGTAGTATTTACCCACTGTAAAGCAGTTAATTTTTGCATTGTCTGGCCAGTATAAACGTATTTGTAAGTGTGTTAGGTTTTGTGTGTAATTGTGGGAATTTGTGTGATTGTTGTGGGTTTTTTATTCATAGTGGCTAAAGGGTACTACTTTTTCATTTGTGGGTTCGTTTTCGATTATTTTCTCTTTTCTAATTCTCTAAATTGAAATACTACTTCGCTTTAAAATGCTATCAACTTTGTCTTAATATTGAAGTACAATCCCCTATTTTTGATTCTTAGTCTCTACTACTGAATTACCATTAGCTACCACTTTTCTACTATCTCTTTTCTGAAAACTTTTATTCTTTGGTAAACTACTTGGTTTACTATCTTGAAGTTCTTTTTTGTTATCATGGGTAGTAAATGCGCCAGGACTTCTTATGGTTGCTTACTGGTCGCCCATGTTGTCTTTTTGTTTGAAAGTACTTTTCTCTTAAATTTTACCATCTTAAAACTCTCAGCTATTATGGTAGCATCTCTCTTCTACTTGGAAATTTTATCAGGCGCTAAAATCTTTCGCCAGGGGATAATGTTAAATACTCGCTACGCGAAGTGTATTTCACTATTCTTTCGAATGATTTCTTCATCACTACCGTGTAGAAACCTCGGTTTTGATACTTTCGCTCATTAGCCAAATCAGTTAATTAGTCAGTGTTAGTGTATCTTTGATAGAGTGTGGTCGGCCTGCGGGCTTAGTATCTTTATATTGTATTTGCAGTGATTATTGTTATTCCAGTCTTTGCCTAACTAAAGTGTAGTCTACAGTAAACTATGACGCCTTCGATATTTTATTAGGGTAGGATTAGTTAATTAGGTAGGTCTTTAACTTCTCGGTTAGAGTTGCACCCAGTTTAGCCTGCGATCAGATTCGCCTTTTAATTACCGGTAGATACCGGACAGTTTGCCGGTAGTTAATATATGTATTATTATTATTATTATTATTATTATCATTAATTATTATTATTAATATTGTCCTTGTTCTAAGGGACTGATAAAGAGATAGACCGCACGAACACATGCATATAGGGAAAGCACAGAGTTTAGCAGTAGGATATAACAGTTGAAAGTAAGAGTACAGAAGGAGAAGAAGAAGAAGTAACGACGAAGAGTCATAATCTAAAGTCTTGTCCCTCAACTAAAAACTATTAAAAATTTATGTCAGAACTGTCAACTCTGGCAACTTTGTAACTTGTATTTTGTACGTCTAAATGTACATTTAGTGGAGTTTGACACATTGTCATTGTCATTATTGTCAGTGTTATTTTATTACCCAAATTATTTAATCATTGTAATTGTTGAGAATCATATTAATTCTTAATAAATTGAAGTGTGCCTCAGCAAGCGTTTGACCTAGGGCACAAACATTGGATAAAGCCACTGGATCAGGACCAACCTTTTCCCTATACAAGTAAGTGAAGGATCTCGAGCTAGAGATCCCAATCCCTGATCATCAAAGGAGCCAAGAAGAACTCTCTAGCCCGTTATCTTGATCAGTTTATCAAGATACGTATCGGAACTCACTGTTGTGAACTGATACTGTCAAGTCTCGAAGAAAGACAAGCATCGACCCCGCTTGTCTCTATTGATATCCAGCGAATCACTTCCCCATTGCTAAACGAACTCACAACTAGGATCCCATCCAGGTTGGCTACAAGGATACCCGATTTTGGACAAATCACCTTTTGGGAATCCTGTGTCTAAGTTCGCTGATCCCAGCAGACGCGCCGACCCTCCGTGTATAGGATCAAGTTGCTACCGAGCCCTACCCAACTAGGTTGAACAAGGAACAAGGGGAAAAGCAAATTTTAATTCAGATCAAAGCAACTTCATTACATATATCGAAAATAAGCTAGCCTGGTTAACTTGGACAAATCTGAAACATAGAATAAAAATTCAAATAAATACAGAGCTTCATTCAAAGCTTTCTAATTCTAGTGTGAAAACACTGAATTTTTATCTCCCATTATAAACGTTTGCAGTGGTATAAGAAGGGAGGTACCACTATAGTCTCTATCAGAGTTGGAAGTGGGTCGCGGGTCGTGGGTACCCGCGGGTCGACTTTCAGGTCAGTGGGTACCCGCGGGTCAAAACGGGTCAATATTTATGTTTGTTCGCACCAATTTTACGCTAAAGTTTGGTCTAATTTCACCAGAAAATTTACAATTTATGTTAAATTATATTTTTTTCTAACTTTTGGCGCTTTTGCATGTCTTTATACATTATAATATTGCCTTTATGATAAAATTATTTATTTCTATTCGGTCTTGAATTATCTGCCAAAAATATTTCAGTAATATATCTTCCTGAAATTAGTCATTGGCATAAATATTTCATAATCACGCCAAGCCTTTTTCTGCTTCAGCATTGATTGACAAACCGTTTGTGCGAAAAGAATGTTAACAGCATACTACCCTGCAAATCTATCTTTTCGTAAACAGCATGAAGAACTAGTGTGATCCGATTCGGTGCTGATGCTGACTGGTTGGACATAATAAGATAAGTTTAGAATCTTAACTATTTTGTAAACCAATTACTCCTCTCAGATTGAAGTATGGGCGCCTTTAAAATTAAGTGAACGTGTTTAATCCTTGTTTTTAGGATAAAATAAATATATTGTGGAAAGCTATGCAGTAATCTATACGCTCTCAAAAATACAAAAGCATTTTGTGTAGTGGAACACTATCAGGAAAATGAACTAATTTTGTATCTCTTATTTACGAGATGAAGTCTAATTTGTGAATTCTAAAAATGATTAAATGTCTAATTAGATTATTTCTCTTTGGTGCTTACTTTTAGCAAAAGGTTAAAGTCAAATTTCGACGATTATTAGTGGCGTTTTGAGTTTGAATGGATAACACATGGTCTTTTGGAAATTATACAATGTGTAGAAACCACATATCATTTCAACTAACATGGTCAATAATCAATATGGCTGTTTTACAATCTGTGGACGGAATACAAGCGAGAGTGAAGCATTGGATCCCCTCCTTCGCCAGGGGTTATCAGGCGCAGACAAAGTGACTTGTACAAATGGAAGTGATCAGCTAAGTTACATTATTTTATCATAAATTAGGCATGATTGCCGGCGACTAACAACATTTCCTCAACGCCATGCACAGGTCGATCGGAGGTGGAATGTTGATGTACCCTCTGCACACATCGACCACAAACACGAAAGTTGGGATCCTTGGATCCATAATCGAACGATAGATCAACTCAGACAGTCGTTCGTGCCAGCGCCAGCAGGAGCCGCAGATAGCAATTCAGGGGAAACCTTGAATTCCCCACCCCTTCCGACAATTTACCGAGCATGTGCAAGGGGCGGCCGCCTGCTTGGTGAGCGCTGCCGCGGGGCCTTCATTACGGTTGAAGTAATGAACGCCTCGACAGCCTTGGAGAACACCTCGGATAATTGCGATTGCAGTTATTCAGAGTCAGCTCCCCCACCCCAACAAACTTTGAAAACAAGCTGACACTACCCCTAACCGCAATACCAACTGGGGTGAGGTGGCCGAAAAAAAGAGCTAATGTCAAGCTTGAAATTTCGATATAGTTCTAGTAGTTCTAGGAGTTTATGATCATTTCTAAGTTTATTGGTACTAACGAAGTGTATGATATAATCCGCTAAAATGGTATAGCTATCATATTCAAGTTTGGAGTGGACAGTAACACTCCTGCGAAGTCGCCACTCGCACACGAAGCTGTGAAAAATAATCCAGAACGGACTGAACTTTTATGCAATTATATACTACAAGAAAATAGAATTCAAATCTTCAAAACGTTGCCTACTGAGTATACTTTCCGATCGAGGTGCCAACCAGACATTTGCAGGACGGGAAGTTCTGGGGGAATGAGCCGGCGGCCGAAGGCCGCCGGAAAACCGGATTTGTCCGGTTTTTTGCCCAAAAAACCGGAAAAATCGGATTCGGGTGGGCGAGTGACCCCTCTGGGGGTGGTGAGGTCCAGGTCTGGGGGGGGGGTGAACCCTCCAAATGCCCCCAAGCACATGTACATATGGTGCCAACACTTTTGCGATAACATAGTCTGCTCAGAACTAGCGAAAACCAAAACGAACTCTGACGCAGTTAGCTTTAATCTTGCCAAATTTTTGTTTGAAGGTTTTAATACTTTACTATGTACATATTTAAACCGCTAATTTTGCTCGATGCATGGTTTAGAGTACTTTATGTGAAAATGTCCAGATTAATGAAGTGGGTCAAGTGGGTCGACAAAATCTCAGTGGGTCGTGAGTCGCGGGTCGCGGGTCAGAGGTGGCTCTACCTTAGATAGACCGGGTTAATCTAGTTTTTTCATTCTTAACCCAGTTTTTCTCTACTTAAGAGCTGCGCATAACTAATTCTCTCAGTTTTGGCTGTTGCATTTGTTGCGTTAGTACTATTGGTGACACTAAACTATGGGGTGCTATGTTAACTGTGATGATTCTTCATCCAGATTTCTCTGAATCTGACATTTATCATTTGTTTGTGCGAGCCCCATATGATCTAAAGCATCTGAACGCCAGACGGCTGTGCACAATCGGGATTGTGAAAAAGCAAACCAGCCTGGAATGGGAATCAAGTTCACATGTCTACAACTGGGAGGAAGCCACGGATCGCATCTGAGAGTTCCATGCTTCGGAGGACTCACCAAATGAACTGCTCAATGGAATTTAATAAAATTCGCACTGTCTAAGAGAAACAATTTGGTAAAATGTGAAGGAAGATGGAACAATATGTTTTCCAAGTTACAATCTACAACCGATCATTGAAGTATTAAAAGACTGCTATTCTGATGACATGTCAAAAGATGGGGTAAGGCACTGTTCTGCTCACCAGCCATATCAACAGTTGAACGTTTTTCCTTTAAAAGAATTACAATGGCTAACTTTTTACTTACTCTATGCTTATATTTTACTTAGTAAACACATACTCTTGAATGCGCTTTATTGATTTACTATTTATTGATTATTACTTGTTATTTTATTATTATTTATTGATATAAAGTAATCCCATCACTAAAAACGTAACGCTTATCGCAAAAGCTGACAAGCTAATTTTGTCAGAGGTTATGGAAGAGTCGGTGCCTGTCGCTTCTGATCATATTCATTACATTTCGGCGATGAGACTTAGCGAACAAAGTTTGCACATAATCAGAATGGCTAGGATGTCTTTTCGCTACACACTTCTTCACGCCGATTGCGCTCTTTTTAGCCGCACCTCCACATAATATGCAGTCACAAAATTCAGATATGAGACCACCATTCGTCTTATTTCTTTTTATCTATAAAGTATTATTAGTAGTGGAAACCAAAAGATGATCGAAGGATAATCACTAAAATCAAACAAATTAGAATCAGCAAGTATATATTTATATATGTCACGTCCGAAACCCGAAATCGCACAAAACTAGTTCTTTGTTCTCAAACTTCACAAAACCCGTTCTGTGATGAACTTCTCTAACAGAACTATTTAGTTCTGTGAAGTGTGTGGCTCCCTCATCAAACCAGTTCCGTGATGCCATTTCTCACAAAACTAGTTTTGTGAGGCCACTTTCCTCGCAAAAAACGAAACGATTGCATACTTCATATTATATTGCACTTGGGTCGTAATTGTCCTCACTGGCAGGTTGTCCAATTGGATAATCTTCGTAAAGTGATCCTCACTGGGGGCTCCAACTTTTCTGTTTACCGTGTAATGAAGTGGCTAGGATTTGGTTCCAATTTCTTTCCAATGAGTTTCCGTTCCGTTTCGGTCTAACAAGACGCTGGCTCTGGGTAACAACCACTTCAAAGCACGGAAGGTCGGCACGTTTATCAGGGAGATAAACTTAGGCACCGGATTCTCAGAAGGTGATGTGTCCAAAACTGAGAATTCCTTGCGGCCAACCTGGATTGGGGTCTTGATCGTGAGTCCGTTTGATAGGGGTAGGGCTTAGGCTGATCTCTTTAGCAAGCGGGGTCGACACTTGCTTTCCAGGGGATGAATCTGGTTCAGTAACAATGAACTCTGCAGGCTTGGATCTTAATTGACAAATCAAGATCCAAAATCTGTGTTGATGTCTTTGTAGGGCCCAAGGGGTCAGATTAAATCACTTACTTGGACAGGGGGTCGAATCTGGTTCCAATATCTTGATCAGGATTAAGTGCCTTAGTTCCAGAGACTGACTACAATGCACTGCAGTTTATTAATAATAATGACAATGATAACAACAGAGTAATAATTATAATGCGTACAGGGGTCAAACAAGCTAAGAACAGGGCAACGTGCAAGATAAACGGAATACAATGATACAATTCAGATAACGTAGGCAAACAGGTTACAGTTTGCCAGAGTTGCCAGTGCTCACTTTTACCCAAATTAATTGTTATTGATAGGGACAAGGTTTTGACTCTTTAACTTAGTTCAGCTATTTCTTTCTTTCTTCCTCTTGTAATCAATTAACTAACCGTTAAACCTATCACTAAACTCTACTGTGCGGTCCCTCTATGCTTGTGCTCGTGCTTTAAATTAGAACTCTTTGTCGTCCTCCTCACTAAGGACAATGTAAACCAATAATAATAAGATCTACACAACAAGTCAAATTAACTAAATTAAAGATGTTAGTAGTACAAGTTCCGGTCTTTGGGTGAGCCCGAAATGCCAGTAACAATAGCACTTTCGGATGCTGTTCGGTCACCTGGAGGGACAATACAAGGGTCGGTCCGGTTGGGGGTTTCCTGGTAACAGTTATGGTGTTAGTACAGGGTTTGCTTTAATTAAATCTCTTCTTTAGTGCTTCTACCTCGGAGTGAATTCTTAAAACAGATCAAGGGAACCGTCCATTCCCAACAGTGTAAGAAGCGCGGTTAGCCACATTTTAAATTTGGTTTGAATTCAAGGTAGACAAAGTTCGGCTTTTCAAAATGCAACGTCAAGGTCTGCAATTGTACAAACAAAGTTCGTGATCGGCTTTAAGTCCCACAGATTATCCGGTGCGCTTCCAAACTGTCCCTGCCTTAACTATAAAATCAGAGTTCTCAGTGCCCAATGTACCTTCTAGGATCTGATTCCCAACGAATAAAGTCCAATATAAGCTTCCAAATCACTATGTCCTACTTCCGGACGAATAATCTCACTAATCACAAATCGTAATGAATCGACTCTTCGGTGCACGTTTGACTGATATCCGGATAACAGGTCGGGCAGGACAGCACTTCTCCGCATCTGAATCAAATAGGTTAAAACCCATTAGTACAAGTTATAGGTGCGGGATTCGAACCCAGCAACCATTACCCACATCTTTGGCTTTCTGAACAAGAATTAGACTTATAAACTTGAGTTTGTTGTGAAAACTCGAAGGTTTGACGAGAATATCATAGTTTTGAACAGTTTTGACAATATCACTGCATATAGGAATTAATTTTGGGGCGAAATACCACTTTTCGGACAATTTCTTGCACTCTTGTGCAAGAAATTGCAGTTACAACATGATTTCGCCTTGCACATCTTGCTTCCGTGCAACCCAAACTGGAAACGTGAAAATGAGGCCATTTTAAGCCTTTTCGAAACAGGTAGATATTTATTTGTCTTGAAACGCATACTGCTACTTTGTGTAGGCGTAATTGAATCTAGAACCTTTCGTTTTCCAGGTCTGAACGAGGAAGATGACAACTTCGTGCCTGAAATAAACATTAATTAATTAGAAAAGAGTTAACAGATTTGATAAAAGTGCAATAACTATATTTAGGACCTCCAATTTCCCGGGTGCCAAACGAGGAAGGTATCAACTTCCTGCTTCAACAAGCGTCAAACTTCAGAAACTGGTTAAATTCCTGAACCTTGGTAATTTCACAACTATTGGAAGATGGTTTTAGTAGACTATTCATAATACTTACGTAACTAACTGTTATTTCCCTTATTTCAGGTACACTGTTGATTACTACTCGGTACTAACTAAAGTTATTAATTTACCGATACTTATTATTACCATTTCTGAAGGGTTGTTATAAACCAAATTTGTAACGACTATTGGCTGAGCAAGGTTGAGCTTTTACCCTTGCTGAATGTTGTAAGACAGAATTTCGCTAGATTTGTCCTTGAACACAGGCACTGACATGAAGTGGTGCCAGACCGTCATTGCGGTCATAATTATGAACGAAATTTGGGTTGAATATGACTGAGTCAACTGAAAGTGGCAATAACAACATGTGCCGGTCTCGAACTAAAAGAGGTGACAGCTGTCATTATTATGAGCGAAATATGAGTTAAATATAGCTAATTTGACTGAAAATAGTAATACTGACGTGTATTGATCTCAAACTAAAAGAAGCGATACTGAAAGCTTTAAACCTACTTCCATTATTGGCCTTACGTACTATTCTCATACGTTTTATACGGAAATTGCGGAAACAACAGTTTTTAAACAGATAATGCATTAATTTTGGCGTTAAATTCAACCACTGGAGAGATTTCCTTCATGCGATTCGTCCGCACCCTTAACAAAGAGTGGCCTACGCGGACGAATCGAGGATATCGCTTTTCCGACTGATAAGGGCCTAATGCGGGGCCCCAGTGACCCTAGGTCCCTTGGTCTGAACCTCATTTGCATATTTTGCTATTTTGGACTTAAACCTATATTGCCCACATAATTATGCATTCGCGGGCTTCCAAACATGCACACAAGACTTATCCACTAGAACTACATTACCTACTATTATTTTCCTGCGTACTATGTGAATCTTGATAGAATTTTGGTGTTTCACACATGCCAGATGTACGGTCAGTTATCACGCATTTACACTGTCACATTTCCAATCACTGTTGTCAATCGAGCCATATAAACTTGCAACAATCACACACGCATTACAACATTACAAATAATCTAATGCTTAGTTATGTAATCCTATTCCTTAACTAGACAAAGTTCATACAGCATTTAGACACTTATTGGGATAACTACTTAAGGATCATTTACACCGTACCCATGCAACATTTATACAGACACTTGACTTGTCAACCAAGCACAGTTATGCTACATTTATACTGCATTTACACACTCAGGTTGCCACTTAAGAAACGAATATACTACATTCATACCGCATCCATGCCTCATTCAGGCTAGAATACACTCATACTAACCTCACATACATTTATTCACATGCATCACAAGTATACCTCTATTCCTGCCTATTACCTGAGCATTATTCATTTCTGGCAGAGCTCACAACCCTCATCAGACAGAAGGAGTTTACGTGAGTTGCTCCATGCAAGTACAATCGCAGGAACCATCACACACATTTACACGCGCAAGCACACACTCAAACATACAGTTTCTTAGCTAATTACTACCAATTGGTTACAAAACAATTCAGACAAAACCTAATCCTAAATGCACTTACAATTCTGGCTTCCTAGCTACTATTTCAAACATAGCTTGATAATATTAACTGTTGCTTTAAGGGAAAATTGGTTGAGGTTTTGGTGCGAGTTTTAGGGTCTTAAAACTCGGCTCATAGCGCAGAACTTTGGGAATTTTGTAGAAATTTGTGGAAAGTTTTCGAGTTTAGAAAGCCACGTGAGTAATGATTGCTAAGCAATCATTACTAAACAAAACTACTAACAACAATTAGTTTAGCTACTGGGGAAGCCGGTCATTCCCCGCGAAACGCTTAATTATTAATTATTTGAAAT
Organism: Trissonchulus latispiculum; assembly: GCA_030248195.1. Taxonomy (NCBI): domain Eukaryota; kingdom Metazoa; phylum Nematoda; class Enoplea; order Enoplida; family Ironidae; genus Trissonchulus; species Trissonchulus latispiculum. Next base: position 43,681 of record JASAND010015977.1, read on the forward strand.
GACAGATTATAAGACAAGCGATTATTTTAGGACTCCGTTTTAAAACCCGTTTCACACTTTTAGTAACCTATTATTTTTTAATACCGACCTACAGCAAACAATTATAAGTTACAGACAATGACTTTTTGAGGCTTAACAAAGCCGTGACAAAACAGCAAGGCCGGCAACTCCTAGTTGCCGGCTGAGGGGACAAATATTCCTATTACTAACTTAATATTCTAGGGTCGTAGCAAAGGTACCCTCTAGCTCAAACTTAGGGGGTGGGTCCCCACTTATTACTCCCGAAATCTACTTTGAAACCCCAAATTCCTCGCCAAATGGGCCTTGCAAAAAGAGTAAGAATTGCTGTTCGTGGCTTGACCGAAAAGTACAAATGAAAATAGTAAGAATAAATGAAATAAGGAAGGGCGGAGGTCAACAAACCTCGATAGTAAGAGGGTGCCGGGTATAAAAACAGAAAAACTAAAGTAAGGAAAATTCTCACGACCTCCGTCGAACAGGAGGAGTTTACATGAGCTGCCCCTTTTATTAAAATAATAAACTAACAATAATAATAAAAGAAAGACGAAATAAAAGTGGCTTGAAAGCCCACACATGTTATGGAAATTAAAATATAACCTTGGGCCCAAAATACGGATAAGAATTGGGGCTCAAGGCCCAAGATTACATAAAAAAGGTGGCCCAATTGGCCTCATACAAATACTGAAAATTGGCCCGAAGGCCCAAAAAATCGTACAATAAAAAAGTGGCCAAAGGCCGCAATATACATAGAAATAAGGCCAAAAAGGGCCGGTCAATCCTAGGGTTTTTTGCTCTCAATTCTTGGCCAGGCATAACAAGCCTATAAGGCCCTAATCTGGTGAGTGTCCGCGGTATATCTCAATCTCTTTTCTGGCACGAAGGCCAGAAAACTCCTTCTATTTTGGCCTAACCTGGGAAAGTGCGCTTGGTTCCCCGTGCAATGACAATTGCACTGGAGAACGCACTAGAAGGGAGGGGGGAAGCAACCGCTCTCGGCTGCACTCAAAGGAACACTGGCTAGAACTGAAAATTTTGGGGTCGAGCTGACAGTTTTGCTGACAGCTCGATGACAGGTCATTAGTAAGTTCGGGTCGGACTTTTTCTTTGATTTTAAGACAAAGCTTCTAGAAGGTTCTGGAACCTTCTAGAAGCTAATGCCACCTTTTACACATGGGGAGCAGCGGCGAAGTGAGCCAGCTGGCCGCCGAGGCTCAATATTAATGAGATTTTAGAATTATTGCCCTCCAACTGACCCTTTTTTGATAAATTTTGGGTCCTGAATCCTAGCAGAATTTTGCAAAACTTTCTTTAACACATAAACGCAACCAAAGGGACAATTTTACGAAATTTTAGAACTTTGACTAATTGTTACACGAATTGCATAATTTTCTTGGGATTATAAATTACATAATTACCTAATATATACCTACGTACGTGGTCCTAGCTACTTATTATTGTGATGTTATTATTAATAAAGGGCAACGGCCCCCTTCTTGTCATGGCTTGGGCTGAAAACAACGTAAATTTCCTTTTCCTTCTTGCTGGCTTTGTCTTCGGCCAAAGCTCAAGGAGAAGACAACTGTTGGGTCCTAGAAGAAAGAGGCCCAACAGGAGGAAGAAAAGAAAAAGGGGAAAGAAAAGGTTTGACTTTAGTCAAACCAAAACAAAACCTTTTTAGAACACTCCTTTTTGGAGTGTTAAGATTACACAACAAAAATGTAATCTTAATAAAAACATTTTTAGTTATAGCTCTCTTAATGTTTGGAGTTAAAACGTCGGGTTTGGGTTTTTGAAATCAGCATCAAATTCTCTTTCATATAAGCCCAAGTGATGTTTCGGACCAAAATCATCGAAATTAACTAATTAACACCTGATTAATAATAATTAACCCTAATTAAGCCTATCTAACTACGTACTTAGCTATTTTATGCCTATAATTGGACCATCTTCCAATAATTGTTATTTTTAGTGCGATTCTTTACTTTATAGGGAATTTTTACGACCAATTTTCAGCTCGGTAGGCGTGTAATTGCCTATTACAAGTCAATGACTTCCTGCTAATTCATGTTTAGTCAATGGAAGGCGTACAAAGTGGTGAAAAAGGGGCCATTCTTGGCTCAAGTTATGAGTGACAACTCATTAATACGCGTAAGATTAGTCAAATTGTTGATGTTTTCCTTCGTGGGGAGTACAACTCACTGATTTTCTTCAAAATTCTCTGGCTGGCAAACATAGAATAATTTATACAATTAATGCTTGGACATTTTAAATAACTACATTCCATATTGATGATCGTCGGTCTTCTTCACAATTCCGTGGCATAGAGGTTCTTCCTCACTGATTCACTAAGTTTGACCATTTTTCAGCCGTTTTACACAGGTTTTAACCTCAAATTTTACCAATTCCATTACACATATGTGGAATCTTTGTGCTTGCTGTCGCTGTCCGATGTCATCTCAGCTCATCTCAGCTGTCCGATTTATACAGCAAAAGATGGCCCGAAGGATTCCTACCTACTGGCCTGCATAAGTTTAAAGCATAGAAATAAAGGGCAAAGGCGAAATGGCCGAATAAATTTATTTTGTAGCGAGGTTAATAAAATTGTTTTGAACTGCAAATTAGCATAGATAATAAGAGATTCACTTTCAAAGCAGGAAATTGTAGCCTAATCTAACTAGCGAATGGCATCAGTGATAATAAGCATAAAGGAATAATAAAAATTGAAATAATAGAAATAATCGAAATAGCATACGAGCAGCAAATTTCGGGGTGTCACATACTGACTTTGGGTGTGGCCTTTAGCGGTGATCTCAGACTCTAACCAGCTAACGATATCCATCACCAGAGTGGAAGCTGTCCAAAGCCAGTTTCCGCAGCGTAAGCAAACGGTCGCCCGAAGAATGCCACTACTCGCAACTGTAAAAAAACATCCAACTTTTGCGAGTGCATTACAAACCCGAGTGTTTCGTGAAAGCTTGCACGAGAATTTTTTGTGGTACGAGGGCGGAGCGAAGCGGAGCCCGAGTACCACAAAAGAATTCGAGTGCTAAGCTTTCCGAAACACTCGGGTTTCACAACCCCTTGCAGTTTTGCTTGGCGTGTCCGTAAATTAGATGGTGCGCGAGAAATTGTGCAACAACTTAGTTGTGAAATAGCGTTCAAATTTAAAATACCGGAAATTTGAATTAGACTTGGCAGGCAGCACACCAGAGTGTTCTTCGCCCTGTGTCATGTGTTTGTCCGCGTTGTACGTAAAGCACATTATTCATTTATTACTTCAGTTTGGATACAAACTCCTTCTAGCTTTGTATGTTTGAAGCCTCGATAGCTCAGTTGGAAGAGCATCGGACTGATAAACCGAAAGTCGTGGGTTCGAATCCCAGTCGAGGACAGAATTTTTCGGGTCTCTGGTGCTGAAGTGACAATTTCATTTCTTACATTCCAACTCCACAGAGTGCATCTGCTTGTGAAGCACGGTACAGCGTGCTTCACAAATGCAGTTGTGAAGCACAGTGCACATCGTGCTTCACAACTTGGATGGAGGCACGGCGGTTACAGCACAGCAAATTTGAACTAAGCTATTTCACAATATAGCAAAGGAAGTATTGCCTAACACATGAACCTTAACAATAGAGCTTAGCTACAGCCCTACTGCGCAACTATATCACTAAGAGTCGTCCATGAAGACACTATGTAGAAAACATGCGATCCGTATTTTATTTTATCATAAACAAGAAAAACTATGCATTTCAAGTTGATCTACATTTATCTACATTTCTTCCTTTTTCTAGTTGTACACTCCTCTGGTATCCCATCTGATATCCCTGGCGGGATCATGGATCATAACGCAATGGCAATCATGGACCGCGTTGATGTCATTGATAATCATTTCTTTCCAGGTTGTCGAAACGTGGTGGAGGATAATACTGTATTGGTTGTAGCTAATCCACGTTAAACGGTCAAAAGGAAAAATTCAACCAATGAAAGGACATTCTCACATCGGAATCGTGAGCCACAGCTTTATGGAACCGCGACAGCATTTTTGTATTGTGATTAAACAACAATCCTCCACAATTCTCTATGTCAGTACTCTACGCCACATAGGCCTTAGGGTAGTAATGCCATCAAAGTGCCGGAGTCCTGTGCTGAGAGGAGAGCACAGTTGAGTTGACGAATGGGTTTATTTTTGAGGGTTCATCCCTTCCCATCCCACCTGAAAAATTTTCTTTCCATCTCATCCCATCCCACTTGTTTACTGAATATCAAAAATATTCCCAAGTTATTCCACATACAATTTTTATACTTTTGAAACAATTGTCAAATGTCAAAATGCAGAACCCAAATTTTTGGTAGCCACCATGAAAGGATTTAGTCCCAACTAATCACATCATCCCATATGGGACGAGATATGAATTCCATCCCATCTCATCCCATGTGTGAGATCCCATCTCATTCGTCAACATTGGTTGAGAGAGTTGTGGAATTGTGGAATCGTAAGGTGCAAAGCTGTAGCCAGGTCATACTTCTGGTGACCGCATTTGGACCCCGACATACAAGAGTTGGCGAAGTCATGCAGCCGTTGCAAGAAAGAATTACCAAACCCATCACCGGCACCTATCTTTCAGTTTTCAGATACCGGCAGGTCCCTTCGAAAACAAAATGTGGTTGATTATAATTGACAGTCACTTCAAGTGACCGGAAGTCCTCTCTATTGGTAACACTTCTGCAAAGTGTGTCACTGATATTTCACGATTTTATTCAGACGTTTTGGTTACGCCAAGCAAATCGCCAGTGACAACTGTCCTCGTTTCAGATCCTATGCACTGGCTTGGGTGCGGAAAGTATGGGGGAATTCGTCATATATTTGCGACGTCATAAACAAATGGTTTAGCAGAGCGATTTGTCTGTACGTTCAAAAGATTGTTCAAAAAACTTGTTGGTTCCTTCCGCTACCGATAAACCGGTTTACACTAACCATGTTATACCTCTACGGGAGTTCCGGGTTGGTGATAAAGTTTGGGTAAAATCTTAAGACCAAACCGGAATGGGTGCAAGGCTTAATCTTTGAAGAACCACCCCTGTTTAGTATGTGGTTAAAGTGGCCGACGGCACATTAACCAGATTCTGAGATTGGATTTTAGCCAGAAACCAAAGTCTGGTGGTCCTTCACCTCACCGTGCCATCCCTTGAACCCTATGCCAGTGGCTCTTAATAAGCAACCGGCGCATGTGGCCAATATTCCAGGCCCCGTTCCGGGACCTGAGCCCGGATGACCTATGCCTCTTCACCGATTCGCTCAAGTTCAATCCAGGACAAGACCGCGAAGCTTTCTGGAGACCAAACTAGTTTTAAAGAAAGGGAGAAGAAAATGTTATGAAATAGTTTGCAAAAATATAAATCTTAGTTGGATTGCATCGTTCGTCTGATATAGTTTTGTAATGAATAACCAACGAGTAGTCGGTGCTAGACTGAGCATAAACTATAACCAGAAAGCGGACAAAATAACTATAAATTTGTTTCCGGAATATTTATAAATGAATTCGATCTTGTAGAGCCGCATTCTGTTAGAAAAAATTATTTACGGCGATCTGAATTATTGCACGGCCATTAATCCAATTCCAATCGTTTTTATAAGCAACCATTTCGTTCAGGAATGTTTTGAATGAATTTGAAATTTAATATGCGTCATTTCTGTTCTATGTTCCATGTTGCATGCAAATTGATACAGCGTTTGGTTTTCCATGTGACTATGCTTAAAATTTTGCTTAAAGTGCATCAACCAGGTGGTGATTGAATTACTCAGCATGAGACGACAAAAGACGGCAACTTGCTGGCATTCTAGTTGGTACATAAGCTTCATATGTTACACACTATAGGCGTGCAATAAACCTAATGGAAATTTAAGTTAGAGTTCTATTCATATCTGCTATAAACCGTGCAGAAGTTTTAGATCAGACCAAGTTTAAGGCTTTGACTTTCACCACAAGATTTATTAGATGTCCACTGGACATGACTTTTCTTAGCGATAGTTCATTCTAAGGCAAGGTGGGACGTCTCAAACACATGTGAGTTCGAAACTTTACGCGCTGACAGTTGCGAGGATAGGTATATACTTATTCCATTTAGACTTTCCTTTGTAGTTTGAGCGAAGTTTCATTCGGTTTCTTTTTGTGTATCTGATCAATAGCATTCATTCAACATATTTGTTGTGGCAGTGTGGTAAGCCAACTCCAAATAATAAATTCTTTGTGTGAGTAACTATGTGTGCCTCAACCGCTCTGCACTTGAGAATATTACAACATTATATCTCACCACAGAGTCTCAAAGAGAGGTCACATAGCATCATTCTCAGTGGTTCTTTTGCTTCCACAGCGGTAAAGGCTACACTTTTAATGGTGTTCGTAATTTTATAAATCTCTAATGTGGTTGCCCTGTTTAGGTACGCCCGTTTGTTTGAAGGCTAATTGTTCAAAAATGAAAAGTTTCATAAGTGGGTTCTCAGAACCAGCTAGAAGCGTCAGGATATCACAGCATTAGGGAAATTGTGCTGGCCATTCACTTGAGAGATAAGTCTGTCAATGTTCGCTCATTATTCAGGCGACAATTTTCAGTAAATCCATTTAGATGTACTCTTCACAGTCCTAAGACTCTAGTCTGAGTACGTATGTAAGAAAAGTTCATCAAACTTTCTCCTCTGTATATCTGTGGAAAGCCGAAGACCCTCGGTTATTCACAGCTGAAGCAGCTCTAGCCCTTAGGTACAATCACACAATTAAGTTAAACGTATTAAGCCGTGAAGCTGACTGATTTTCAACATCTATTCTATCCTTTAACCATACGTCGTTTGTGTTTCTATCCAGTCACTCAATACTTGTATATAAAAGAGGATTATTTCGGCAACAGTTTTGTTGATTCTGAAAATGCTTGCGTAATTTTTGAGCTCCCAGATGGCGTGACAGTAACCTAAGGGTTACCAACCTAAGCGTAAACTCAGAATTTACATATTAATGAATGGTTAAATGTTGGGGGCTGGGATCCTTTTGACGAAATTCATTATTTAAATACGAATGGGCGTTTGGTTGTGCTCAGCTAAAATCGAGAGCAACAATATACAGTCATTTTGATCCTGTTGATTTGTTGGGAAGTAATTTGCATGTCAACCCTAAAACGTCACTAAAACTTAATTTATTTTCGCAGTTTTATCTTGCGATACTTTTGACATTTTGCGTTATCCAAATGATCACAATAATAATAACAACAATATAACACAACAATCTTGCAAAGCCCGTTTTTGGTACATAGATTTCTATTTTACTCAAACACGGTAGCGAAACTGTTAAGCAGAAGGAAGGTAATATTAATTTTTAAATTAACTTGAAACTTGCAACCTGCGAATTCTTTCGGTAGACTGGGATTTTTTTTCTGACATTTGCTGACTCTGAGCAAACGGATGTCAGGACAATGTGACAGTGAACGTTGGTGTGTGTTTATTCATCGTAAAAACGAGATTTTTATTTAGTTATGGAATCTGAGTTATTATGTTACTATAGACTAAATAAATTGGATCAATTGAACTTTATTCCCCCAGAACCCCAATTGCACTTTATCCCCCCAGAATTAAAACCTGCCTAAAAGGACTAATTCAGGGTCAGATTGTATTTTCTTGGTATTACTGTTACAAAATTTAACTTAAAATAAATGCGTACTATATTCCAAATTCTGTTGTTACGTCAGTGTAAGCTGAGGTTGTAAGCTTAAAATGCAACCCCTATACGCAAGTTTTCAGCCCAATCAAGGACAAAAAATGGATCCTGTCAGGAAAGCCCCCCAGACCCACATTCCGCAAAACTTGACCAAATAGCTGAAATTTGGTATGGGTATGTTTTCGACCACGCTGAGTTCAAATATTACAAAATTTTTTATTTCGCGAAATTTGATTTTTTCGATTCGTAAGGAGGAACCAAGGGAAACCGAAAACTTTTATGTCTTCGATTTTGCTGAAAAGTTGTATGTGGGGGTTTTCGGGGTCGCAGAACACGAGTCTGAAGTCCGTTTTCAATTCAGTTTTTCGTTAGATCAGTGCAAGCTTACATCTTAAGCTTACAACTTTAGCTCATGCGGAGCTAAGGAAAAACTAAATCAAAGAATAGACTACAGATTCGTGTTCTGCAGCCCCGAGAACCACTATATACATCTTTTCAGCACTTATTTTGATTACTGACACCAATTGAACTTTATCCCCCCAAACTAGTGGGGGGGATAAGTTCAATTGATCCAATAAATTTGCTTCTTAACTTCCACACCGTGGAGGAGAATGGGATTTTAAATTTAAGAACCTAAGTTGTTATCTCTTGCAGATAGATGGTGGTTGATCTGTTTTTTCACAGGACAGGGCGGTCTGTACTCCTCTTTTTCCACTTCTCCAGTCTAGAGGCCTAGTGAATAGTCCACTGCAGTAAAAGTAGACTGTAGACAAACTCTCCCTTTTTGAGTAACTTTGACGCCAACCGCTTTCTCCTTAATTTAATAAATGGGTCGTGTACGGATCCAAAGACCTGATTTCACTATGTCCATTGTCCACATTTTGCAATTTATGAAGCAAACTGCATTGTCTACTGCATATTTCATTGTTCAAAATTTTTATTTTTCATTTAATTTTTACATGTACTCAATTGCTCCAAAATTATGCTTTGACGTTCACCAATAAGCTTTCTTGGGCTGGTAGTTTCTGTGGAAAAGAGGTTTCTGAGGTTTCTGCGCCTTTAATTAACATAATCTTTACATTTAAGGATTCTGGAGGATGTTTCTAATCTTACTTTTCCCGCCGTCCCATTTAACAGGACTCACTCTTCCAGTGATGGTGAACAGTTCCTCTTTATCAAAGTAAGTCTGGTAGCTGTTATAAGGACGGTTATTCTTTAAAGGATTGGAAAAAGCCACCAGTTAGGTATAATTTTGTTAGACTTGTAGGAGGTGCTGAATTGGACTGTGTTTTTGAGCAAATTCTTACCATGGTGTGAAATAACGATGGAAAGAAAAATGCATAGACGGCATGGAATTCTGAGTAGGTGTTTTTGTTGACAGTTCTTCAGACACTCTATTATCCGTGTCATTTGATAATCAACTTCAGACTGTAAATTCAGACTCTGCCATTGTGAGGTATATATTTACGTTTTTCAACAATATATGTAATATAGAGAATCTAAAAATAAATTTTAAAATGCTTATAAATTTTAAATTAGGGAGATTCAAACCTGGATTGCATGATAAAACTGACTGTCATTATATAAACAAATTGAGTTACATTAAAGATATACTGTCGTGAATAGAATTTGCACGCGAAAACATTATTCAGCACCATCACCTTAAGCATGTTCGAGGAAAGCACACTTCCAGGTAACTGGTAATCTTCCTCAGAGAAAAGTTCCTCTGTCTGACAAAGCGACTTTCATTAATATCAGTAAACGAATTTTCACCATGAACTTTCTCCACCTGTCTCCTGATTTCAGAGTTCCAAGGTTTAGCATCCCGCACTATCTGGCTACGCATAATTTATGCATGAGTCACACGATTGCATTAAGTTATATCCATCAAGACTTATCCATTAGGTGAAGGTTTATCTATATTTGGGAAAACTGTGCCATAGGCCTGAACTTTCTTTTCTCCTATATTTTGCTCTTATGCAAAATGAGACAAGAGTTAGAAAACAGCAGCTGTTAGATGCTACTCAACGTTCTCGAAGAATATCATTAGTTCCCCAGCCTCATTTATGGATAATTATAGTCCTCATAGTTAATATTCCAGACTGTTCATAATGTACCTCTCCGTTCCGCTACGATCTCCTAACTTTGTCTCCAACATAAGTAATATCTTAAGGTAAGTAGTCTTGCAAATAAAGTACTAACTAATGTGGCACATCTTTGGTTATGACGACCGCATCACGTTTCAAGAAACACACCTGGTTCAAAGTTGGGCTGATATGACAGTAATTTTATAAGTTAATTATATATGTCTTTCGAAGCGACGGAATTAGTGTATGTCTTAATAATATGAATGAAGTTTCTGATTCCATCATTTCCTTGCTTTGAGCAAAGCTGAAACATTTGAGTGACACA
>JASAND010015980.1:0-13979 GCA_030248195.1 Trissonchulus latispiculum
TATATATATATCATGGGGTAGCTCGGAGAGCACCCCCATAATATGAGCTAAAACGGTCAAATGCAGCCTTTGAAAACGTTAATTAAGCAAAACTAATTAACGGTAAGGAGTTGAGAGCTAAAATTTGCATTTCTGAAATCTCCAGGCCAAGAGCTTTCGAATGATACCAAACTTGCCCGGAAAAAATGAACTTTGAAAAAAATCGACTTTTCTGACCACTTTGTATGTGTGGTTTTTTTTTCTGTTGTGTTCGTCCTTTACGCTTTTGTACAATTTTGTGTCCAACGGATTTTTCACATGGCTTATGGTGGTAACCTTTACCTATTATTATCTTGTTAGCATAACCATGAACCTGTTCACTATTGATTATTTTTGCCCAATTTTGCTCCTAGCGATTTTTACAGACTGTCAAACATGGGGTTGCGAAGCGTTTGGACTTAGAAATTTTTCGAGGCCCCAACATAGAAAATTGTCAAAAAGTCGTCTAAAATAGCGTTTTTCGGCCATTTGGTGGTGCGCATATATAGTAAATCGGGGGCGCTGAAAACGATGAGCATATCGCCGAAACCGACGGATGTGACCCTCGGGCTGCATGGCGCCCGTGGTTCCTCGCCCAGGGTCAAAGTTGGGAAAAGTCCCCAAAAACAGCTATTTTCGGCCATTTGGTGGTGCCCATATATAGGAAATCGGGGTCGCTGAAAACGATGAGCATATCGCCGAAACCGACGGATGTGACCCTCGGGCTGCATGGCGCCCGTGGTTCCTCGCCCAGGGTCAAAGTTGGGAAAAGTCCCCAAAAACAGCTATTTTCGGCCATTTGGTGGTGCCCATATATAGGAAATCGGGGTCGCTGAAAACGATGAGCATATCGCCGAAACCGACGGATGTGACCCTCGGGCTGCATGGCGCCCGTGGTTCCTCGCCCAGGGTCAAAGTTGGGAAAAGTCCCCAAAAACAGCTATTTTCGGCCATTTGGTGGTGCCCATATATAGGAAATCGGGGTCGCTGAAAACGATGAGCATATCGCCGAAACCGACGGATGTGACCCTCGGGCTGCATGGCGCCCGTGGTTCCTCGCCCAGGGTCAAAGTTGGGAAAAGTCCCCAAAAACAGCTATTTTCGGCCATTTGGTGGTGCCCATATATAGGAAATCGGGGTCGCTGAAAACGATGAGCATATCGCCGAAACCGACGGATGTGACCCTCGGGCTGCATGGCGCCCGTGGTTCCTCGCCCAGGGTCAAAGTTGGGAAAAGTCCCCAAAAAACAGCTATTTTCGGCCATTTGGTGGTGCCCATATATAGGAAATCGGGGTCGCTGAAAACGATGAGCATATCGCCGAAACCGACGGATGTGACCCTCGGGCTGCATGGCGCCCGTGGTTCCTCGCCCAGGGTCAAAGTTGGGAAAAGTCCCCAAAAACAGCTATTTTCGGCCATTTGGTGGTGCCCATATATAGTAAATCGGGGTCGCTGAAAACGATGAGCATACTGCCGATACCGTCCGAAGTGACCACTGGTCAGCATGGCTCCCGTGGTTCCTCGCCCGGGGTCAAAGTTGGGAAAACTCACTATAAACAGCGGTTTTCGGCGTTTTGGTTGGGGGCATATATAGTAAATCGACTACGCTCGTTTCAATGGGCATATTGCCGAAACCGATGGAAGTGACCACTGGTCACTATGGCCTCGGGGGCCTATTGACCACTGGTCAAATGGCCTAAAACAGCGTTTTTCGGCGTTTTGGTCGGGGGCATATATAGTAAATCGACTACGCTCGTTTCAATGGGCATATTGCCGAAACCGATGGAAGTGACCACTGGTCACTATGGCCTCGGGGGCCTATTGACCACTGGTCAAATGGCCTAAAACAGCATTTTTCGGCGTTTTGGTCGGGGGCATATATAGTAAATCGACTACGCTCGTTTCAATGGGCATATTTCTGAAACCGATGGAAGTGACCAGTGGTCACTACGGCCTCGGGGGCCTATTGACCTCTGGTCAAATGGCCTAAAACGGCGTTTTTCGGCGTTTTGGTCGGGGGCATATCATAGGGGTCGCGGCAGCGACCCCTATAATATGTGTGAAAAGTGGCTGGAGACAGTGTAAAATAAGCTGCGCAGAAGCTGCGCAAAATCCTGCGCAGATCCTGCGCAGATTTCATGCGCAAATTGTAGAGCACATCGAGTTTAGTATGTCTGTGAAGTTTCAGCCCCGTATCACTTACCGTTAAAAAGTTGCGCCCCGGACCGGTTATGGCGGCGATGTTTTTTTTTTCCGGTTTCTCCTATTTGATGGTTGTATTGGACATAATGTTCGCCGCTTTCACGTGATCTGCAGCGGTGGGCCAACCTAAAGGGCTATGGGGTCTAGTAGTACCCTCTAAAGAATTTAAGAATCACAACTTTTTTTGCGCCGCAGCTGCGCCACAGCGCCGCAGTGGCGCCGCAAAGTCGGCTCATAGCGAAAAGTGACCATTTTTGTGGTCGTCGCTCAGGTCGAACGTTACGAGCTGGAGCTGATTTCTTTTTATATTCAGAAATTACATATATTGAACTAACTAACGGTCCAGGTTGCGTTTCTCTATCTCTTCCCTAGCGACCACAGTGGCCCGTCAAAGATGGCGAAAATTCGAAAAATGAAAAATCGAAATTTCTCGCTATCTATTTAACTTTGAACGCTCAAATCTTCCATACAATGGTTTTCTGGCACGGAGAATCGATTCCCGCAGTCAGTTTTACCGTCAGACCCACCCATCTTGCTGGGCTGGTTCCACTTTGCCGTCGAGAGGGTCAAGTCGGAAACCGCTTCCTGGAGGTCCATAGTAGGCTTTACCTGGCCTCTCAAAACTTTGTCTATAGGGGTTTTCTGGTGCGCCCAGCTCATTCCCGGTGTCCTTTTTGCCGTAGGACTCATCCATCTTGCTGTGCTGGTTCCACTTTGCCGTCTGGAGGGTCATGTCGGAAACCGCTTCCTGGAGGTCCATAGTAGGCTCTACCTGGCCTCTCAAAACTTTGTCTATAGGGGTTTTCTGGTGTGCCCAGCTCATTCCCGGTATCCGTTTTGCCGTCCGACGTACCTATTTTGCTGGGCTGGTTCCACTTTGCCGTTTGAAGGGTCAGTCGGGTGGCGGGTCAAGTGGTCGAAAATAAAATTTTTCAAAAGTGGTCAAATTTGGTACCAAATGAAAGCCGTAAGCGAGCTGAGCAACTTTTGTCATAGAACTGCATGCTCAAAGTGGCTGTAGAGTGCTGTGGTGTGGGGTGGGGACTTAGGCGATTTTCGGTCAAAAATGAAAGTTTTCAAAAGTGGTCAAATTTGGTACCAAATGAAAGCCCTAAGCGAGCTGAGCAACTTTTGTCATAGAACTGCTTGCTCAAAGTGTCTGTAGAGTGCTGTGGTGGGGTGGGGTGGGGACTTAGGCGATTTTCGGTCAAAAATGAAAGTTTTCAAAAGTGGTCAAAGTTGGTACCAAATGAAAGCCCTAAGCGAGCTGAGCAACTTTTGTCATAGAACTGCTTGCTCAAAGTGTCTGTAGAGTGCTGTGGTGGGGTGGGGTGGGGACTTAGGCGATTTTCGGTCAAAAATGAAAGTTTTCAAAAGTGGTCAAAGTTGGTACCAAATGAAAGCCGTAAGCGAGCTGAGCAACTTTTGTCATAGAACTGCATGCTCAAAGTGGCTGTAGAGTGCTGTGGTGGGGTGGGGTGGGGACTTAGGCGATTTTCGGTCAAAATGAAAGTTTTCAAAAGTGGTCAAAGTTGGTACCAAATGAAAGCCCTAAGCGAGCTGAGCAACTTTTGTCATAGAACTGCATGCTCAAAGTGGCTGTAGGGTGCTGTGGTGGGGTGGGGTGGGGACTTAGGCGATTTTCGGTCAAAAATGAAAGTTTTCAAAAGTGGTCAAATTTGGTACCAAATGAAAGCCCTAAGCGAGCTGAGCAACTTTTGTCATAGAACTGCATGCTCAAAGTGGCTGTAGAGTGCTGTGGTGTGGGGTGGGGACTTAGGCGATTTTCGGTCAAAAATGAAAGTTTTCAAAAGTGGTCAAATTTGGTACCAAATGAAAGCCCTAAGCGAGCTGAGCAACTTTTGTCATAGAACTGCTTGCTCAAAGTGTCTGTAGAGTGCTGTGGTGGGGTGGGGTGGGGACTTAGGCGATTTTCGGTCAAAAATGAAAGTTTTCAAAAGTGGTCAAAGTTGGTACCAAATGAAAGCCCTAAGCGAGCTGAGCAACTTTTGTCATAGAACTGCATGCTCAAAGTGGCTGTAGGGTGCTGTGGTGGGGTGGGGTGGGGACTTAGGCGATTTTCGGTCAAAAATGAAAGTTTTCAAAAGTGGTCAAATTTGGTACCAAATGAAAGCCCTAAGCGAGCTGAGCAACTTTTGTCATAGAACCATCCACCAATATTTGCTGTGCCAAATAACGTCACGTGCCCATGAAACTTTTGTCTTTACTTCTTCAACCGGAATTTAAAGGATATATATACGATACAGCCAACACACACATATTATCCTCTTTTGTGCGGAGCATTTTTGTTACTTGTATTAAGTTGTATAATAAGGAGAACCACTACATTACACTTGCAGGCCATGCTGACAAATCGTACAATTTTCCGAAGAACTGCCGATAGCAACAGCAAGCAGCAGCCGATAGAAACTGGGCAATTTTCGCGAATATGGGTTGTTCAGCGAAGCTGGTCCATATTAGTGCGCTTTTAACCTAGTCCTCCTGGCATTTACAACCTGCCCCTCCCATATTAACGTTTTAAAACCTAGTCCTCTGTCCATTTACAACCTAATGTCACCCATATTGCATTTTTCATGCTCCACCGGAGCATTTTTATTCTTGTATAGTAAATCGACTACGCTCGTTTCAATGGGCATATTGCCCAAACCGATGGAAGTGACCACTGGTCACTATTGCCTCGGGGTCCTATTGACCACTGGTCAAATGGCCTAAAACAGCGTTTTTCGGCGTTTTGGTCGGGGGCATATATAGTAAATCGACTACGCTCGTTTCAATGGGCATATTTCTGAAACCGATGGAAGTGACCAGTGGTCACTACGGCCTCGGGGGCCTATTGACCACTGGTCAAATGGCCTAAAACAGCGTTTTTCGGCGTTTTGGTCGGGGGCATATATAGTAAATCGACTACGCTCGTTTCAAAGGGCATATTTCTGAAACCGATGGAAGTGACCAGTGGTCACTACGGCCTCGGGGGGCCTATTGGCCACTGGTCAAATGGCCTAAAACAGCGTTTTTCGGCGTTTTGGTCGGGGGCACATATAGTAAATCGACTACGCTCGTTTCAATGGGCATATTTCTGAAACTGGTGGAAGTGACCAGTGGTCACTACGGCCTCGGGGGCCTATTGACCACTGGTCAAATGGCCTAAAACAGCGTTTTTCGGCGTTTTGGTCGGGGACATATATAGTAAATCGACTACGCTCGTTTCAATGGGCATATTTCTGAAACTGATGGAAGTGACCACTGGTCACTACGGCCTCGGGGGCCTATTGACCACTGGTCAAATGGCCTAAAACAGCGTTTTTCGGCGTTTTGGTCGGGGGCATATATAGTAAATCGACTACGCTCGTTTCAATGGGCATATTGCCAAAACCCGATGGATTTGACCAGTGGTCACTACGGCCTAGGGGACCCATTGACCACTGGTCAAACGGCCTAAAACAGCGTTTTTCGGCGTTTTGGTAGGGGGCATATATAGTATATCGACTACGCTCGTTTCAATGGGCATATTGCCGAAACCTACGGATGTGACCCTCGGGCTGCATGGCGCTCGTGGTTCCTCGGCCAGAGTCAACGTTGGGAAAAGTCCCCAAAAACAGCGGTGGGTGGGTCCTGTGTGGGTCAGAATGAGATCGAATATGCTGCCACGTACTCTACAACAATACCAAAAATGGAAGAAGACAAGTAGGAAAAATGCTCCTTGCAGTCGCATGTAAAATGCAATATGAGCTAAGGGAAGCATTTAAATACGTATAAGACAAGAGTTAAAATACTTAATATGCGCGGAGCCAGCATCTAAATGGGTAGAAGACAAGATTCAAAATGCTTAATATGAGCCAACATTTAAATGTCTAAAAGACAAGATTTAAATGCTTAATATGAGCAGCTCGCTTTCTCGGGCTCATATTGACGCCACATTTACAGCCACTTAAATGACTCCTTCAAGACCCGTTATTTTCGCCAATGTGACATGCGTCAAATTCCTATTTATTTGTCAAGTTGTCTAACCACAAGATAACTCTAAGCAATTTAATTAAAACATACGCTTTTATTTCGAAAACGTATTACTTGTCAGCTTATTTCTGTTTTTACAGTCCAGCTCATCTTCTTTTTCAGAAGTCAGAAGCTGCCAGCTGAAATCGCACTAGTATGTAAGCTAAACTATATATAACGTAATATAACCCGCCCCGAAAGGGGAACCACACGGGCTATGGTATCGGGCGCGTCCCCCTTTGCGAATGGGGGAATGCCACATCGTGGGGCACCGGCGATGTGGTACCTGTACACCCTTTTGGGTCAGGCGTGGACAATAGCTCCCTGCTTTGCTAAGGTTGGGTTTCAGTGCTTGCCTCTGTGGCAGACGCTGCCAACGGCACTTCCTGCTGACTGCGGGGAAGAGGGGAGGTTGAGGCTGGGCTTGCTGAGCTGTCTGGCGGACGGCTCTTAAGGCGAACCTGGCTTCCCTCCTTGACGCCCTGCTGTTCAGGTGGGAGGAGCCGGGACGTGGTTGCTGCTGCGGCTGTCTCTGTCGTTTGTGGTGCGTGGGGCTCGGCTGCTGGTTGTGGGTAGCTGAGTGGCAGAGACTGGACTGTCTGGCGGACTGTCATCAAGTCGACGCTATCTTGGTGGCCTGCGGTCCGCGGTCGGGTTGCATGCGCACGGTGGGGACAGGGGGCAGGTTCATGAAGGCTGGCCTCAGATATGGCAGGCCCCCGCTGTCGCCTCCTTTCTTTTTCCCCATTCTTAAGTTGACAGCGGATTTAAATACATTCTATATATATATATATATACCCATCAAAACCTAAAATTTTTATACGGCCCCGGTTAATTTGCCGGCTTTATTATTGTATCCCTGAGAATCCAGGGTAGACTGGAGGTTAATTCCCTGGCCTGGCTCTAAACATGCTTAGAGTCTGAGAGATCACCCCGCTCCTCCGTAGGGGTTAAAGATTCGGAGGCTCCCTTTTCTCAGCGGGGAGTTTATCTTAGCTGGGAACTCTCTTTCCCCGGTGGAGAGTATACTAAACACCGGGGACTGCGTAGCACTTCGCGACAATTATGCGCTGACCCCAACTCCTGAAGGAGCTCGAAAGGGCTACCTTATCGGATAAGGGTGATGCAACTATGGTGGAGAGCGGAGCTTAGGTGTGTTATTCATACCTATTCTCCTGCTTTTCAAAGGTATTACCATCCTTTGGTGGTGGGCTTAGCTCATGAGAAAAATGTGACTTCTGTCTGTGTCTGTACTAGAGCTGATCCGTGTTTTTTTGTTAGGATCCGTAGATTTCATTTTGTGAGTTGCTAAAGCCTTCGTTTAATGGTAGGCAGCAAATGGTCTGTTTCGGTATAAGTGGGTATATACCCGAGCAGTTTTTGTAGAGCTTGGTAGGGCTCTTAGTTATTCCGGTCTAAATTGTTATGAACTGTGTTTGCTGTATGTAATTGTACGGTAATCTGTTGCATTGTGCAGTGTAATGTGCTGTAATGTAAGAATTGTATTGTGTAATAATGTGCCACATGTGCGACCTCGGCATCGACGAACTGATCCCGGATGCAGCCTTCGATGAACGGACTCAGTCACTTCGGACCCCTGAATATCGGGACGCAAAGCCTCAAACCAGAGGCATCACAGTGGGATGATCCTATCCTGCTGGAGTTGAACCATGCAAATGGATCGACTGTCCCGCCCCTAAGTAACCTAAGTAAGTAACGTAATATAACAAGCGCTATAATATGCGGGGCTAGAGCTATAACGTTATTACCATTACGTGCTGAATAAGGATCTGACAGTTCCTGCAGTTGTCTTTATAGCGACTAATAGAGGCGTTTAGGTCAGGAGATGTGTATATACATTTTAGTCGACATTTCTTGACCCTCACTGAGTACCTTGAGGTTTACTTACAAGCTTGAAGGCGTCAATATGAGCCCGAGAAAGCGAGCTGCTCATATTAAGCATTTAAATCTTGTCTTTTAGACATTTAAATGCTGGCTCATATTAAGCATTTTGAATCTTGTCTTCTACCCATTTAGATGCTGGCTCCGCGCATATTAAGTATTTTAACTCTTGTCTTATACGTATTTAAATGCTGCCCTTAGCTCATATTGCATTTTACATGCGACTGCAAGGAGCATTTTTCCTACTTGTATACTTATTTATTTCGAAAACAAGATAGTAAAATCGCGAAAAATATTTTTCAGAAGACAAATTTCTTGCGAAAGCACTCACCGTTCCGAAGTCCAATTTTCAACAAATTTCTGCTAATAAATGTTTCATATATATATATTCTATTCCCGCACTGTCGCGCTAAGAATTGCGTAAAATTTTCTAAGGCTAATCTCTGGCGTGGCAAAACGATAAATTATGCATTTAAAATGCTTTATAACGTTAAATAAAGTATAAAACAACGCAAAAATCGGTTTTTTTTGAGCGAAAACAGGCGTGATGCAATTTTTTTCCAAATTTCGCAAAACATTTAGAGGCACTGCGCCACGGACCGCAAAAAGTTCGGACGAAAAAAAAACACAGGATATATATATATATATATATATATATATATATATATGAGTTCATTAGTTTATGGTGTAGAATTGTTTTCTATTGGGATATCTGGGATTTTCCAGTGCAAAACATGAGCGGACATGTTTCACTTCCGACTGCGTCTGCGGCCCTTTTCCTTATTTATTAAAGGTCGTCTTAACACTCCAGTAACCAGCCTGCAGCTCTGCCAGTTTGTAGTGTTGTGTACTGCATGTATACCTTTGATGGGTATATATACTAATTGAGTTTTAGCTGGAACAATCTGTGGACTGGCTCGAGGAAATAATTCATGGAAATGCCTCCGCTTCCATGTCTCCTGGCATTGGCTTGGTTGATTCACCCTCTTCTTCAATGCAGGTGCGCATAGATACTGTATTCCAAGCACCGTATTTTAATTACGCGACATTCGTGAGTGTATGTCTGGCTTAATTCTATGCCAAAATTTGTGGGGGGATCACCGAAAATAAAGGCATATTTTTGATCGTTTAGGTTTTTGTGAAAAATGCTAAAATTCACTAAAAATAACTAATTTTAGGTGTTTTAAGCTAAAGTAGCGAAACTTTCGTTAAAAATCTACGAGGCCGAAAACTATTTCTAAAAATTAGGGTAAAAATAGTTACATTTTGCAATTTGTCGGGTTATGGAGGGCTCCTTGAATTGGGCAACCTTCCGAATGGGAGGCCCCCCGTAGACGAAAGACAGCATGTTTTTATACCACGGTAGTGATTGTTGAGGCAAATCCGCTTGACCGGGCGCTGATACTATAGCAACGTTCACAAAAAATCACCCCGAAAATTTACAAAAAATCATCCACCTAAACGGCTAACAATAAGCCGCAGCCGGAAATTTTTCTGCATGATAAATATCCACAAGTCCCAACCTTAACATATTATGTGAGTTTGGCTGCCGACGCCAAACTTCTCCGACTAGGGTGCTCAAAATAGTCGACCCACCCAAAATGCTACCCTCGGACAACTCCGGACCAAAATTGATATTTTTGCTGGTATATACTCAACATAGACTTTGCGCGGTTACCCCATATTATCCATGTGACATGTCCTACTTTGAGCTTTCCAACCATATATTGGATTCCCTGCCATGTCTTCTGACTTCGCCACCGGCGGGTGATATTTTTGTGAACAAATTCACAAAAGAAAAATCACTATTAACTTTTTGTAAAAAATGCCTCTGGGGCAACCGCAAGGACAAAACAAACCAAAATCGAGCTCAGCTACCCGAAAAACCTATATAGAGCATGTTTTAGGTACCTCAGCCCGTTCTGGCAGACCGACCGGCCGATGGACCCGGCCCGGACCCTCCAGACCCAGGGGGTTGTCAGGATTACCTTTCTCGGCAAAAGCTACCTAAAACCTAATACCAAATTTGAATTCTACGCACCGAAAAACCTGTATAGGCGAGTTTTTAGACTTCTGGGACCTTGAAATAAAATTTTTGGCCAGTCACGCGACCCCGACCCAGGGCACGTGACCATTCAAGATAAATTATTGCACCTAATTGCTTGTTCTGTGCTTATTAGAGCAGCGGAACGCAAAATGAGTGGGTTCCTAGCTTCCCATATCAATAATCAATTCACTGGCGGATCCAGGATCTGTTGACGGGGGGTCGGTAAGATTTTTTGCAGTGGGAGGTCTGGGTGCGGGAAGTTGAAGAATTTCGTTTTTGCAATAAAATTGGTCTTCGGATCAATCGGATCTTTAATTCTTTTCATATAAACTGAAGACCTCAGAAACTTTTTCAAAATTCTTGAAATTTTTAGGCAAACATGGTAATTTTCCCCCCAAAATTTTATGCATTTCAAGCTTTTTCTTCATAAATGCATTACAATGCAATAAATATGCGGTTATAAAGTAGAAAGGCAAACATTGTAATTTTCCCCCAAAATTTTATGCATTTCAAGCTTTTTCTTCATAAATGCATTACAATGCAATAAATATGCGGTTATAAAGTAGAAAGGCAAACATTGTAATTTTCCCCCAAAATTTTATGCATTTCAAGCTTTTTCTTCATAAATGCATTAAAATGCAATATATAAATATGCGGTTATAAAGTAGAAAATTCGCGCCGAGGACTCGAAATTTTTTTGCCCTTTTTCCTCTTTCTTCTTAATTTTTCCTACCTTCGAATCGCGACGGGGGGGGGCCGCCCCCCCCCGCCCCCCTGGATCCGCCCCTGAATCAAGGTCAAGCATAGTGATCTGGGTACCCATGTTGGTCCCGGGGGCCGAGAACCAAAATTCTAAGTTCTGCCTTCGCAAAAGAAACTTGGGAGTCCAAATTTTTTACATAATAACACTTTTGACACTCTTTTTGTGCATGAAAAGAAAAAATTCCTAGCTATATCCTGAGATCAGATCCGGTTGTGATTTTTTGTGAATTCGTTCACAAAAGATCCTAAAAATTTTCTAAATAAAAAATAAAAACTACTCACGCTACACAAGGGCTACCGGCATGAAATGTAGAGGGGTCACTACCGTTCCATAGGGGATGGAACAAGATTAACCCACAGGTTAATTAACCTCAGTAGGGTGGGTCTTAGAACTATCCTTAGCATTCTTACGGGTCACACTGGGTTAAATTACCATCTGTTCAAAATGGGTCTGGTTGCGGATGGCCGCTGTAGCCTCTGTGGTCAAGACAACGAAACGTCTATCCACATTGTCTGTGAGTGCGCTGCCCTCACAACAAAACGTTTAGAGTACCTTGGAGATACCATAGTGGACCCTGGTACCCTTATGACCATCTCTCCTTATGAGCTGCTAAAATTCGCTAAAGTTAGCGGGCAGCAAGAAAGACTTCTGGGGTATCCACAAGTACCCTAGAAACTGTTTGTGGAGTAATACTCAACAATTAGCTCTTTCAGCCTTTGTACTGTAATGTAATGTAATCGTTGTTAGTGGTGTCGTGGCTATTGTACAATTGTCGTGTTTTGCATTGTAACTACTGTTTTGTAAATGTATGTAATGTATGTATGCAAACTGAGTTGCGTGTAAACCCCCCGGGCCGACAGATTGATGCCAATGATACCTTGTGGACCTGAAAACGGATACCCCTGAATTTCGGGACGCAAAGCCTCAAACCAGAGGCATCACAGTGGGATGATCCTATCCTGCTGGAGTTGAACCATGCAAATGGATCGACTGTCCCGCCCCTAAGTAAACCCTAAGTAAGTAAGTACCGTTCCATAAGTACCACGTACCAAAAGTTTTTCGATCGGACTTCTTTTGAGAAATTTCCAGTAAAGATTCGATTTTCGAATTTTTTGTGAACATTGCTATATTTCAGCCAACAATTAATGTAAAACTGTTCTCCAGTGGCTTAAAATTTAAATTTTCAAGGCTGGTGTGTTGTTGTTTTGTCTATAAAGGATGCACATTTTTCTAGTTTCTTCACTAAAGTCCGACCAAAAAATGTAGGGAGCGAAATTGTTTTGTTTATACTGAGTTACCGGTACATTTTTGCTGCAGCAATGTATATATTTTCTGAACCGTCATGGCATAAACTTTCTTTTGGTTGAAAAAATTTTTTTAAAAAATTAAAATTCATCAAAAGAAGCCGATTTTTTAGGTTTTGAAAGATCAGTAGAAGACAGGAACTAGCCGTTCGGTAGAAAATTAGCCCATGTCTCACACATTGTGAATCCCGAATATCAGCTGATTTCGTCAAACATTGCGATAGTTATTCAATTTTTTCGATTTTCAAAATACTTTGATCTTTGCCGCTTTTCCAACTTTGACTGGCTATTAATCGGGACTCACTCAATGCAAAAAATTTTTAATTGGATTTTCAGGACCGCTTACGTGTCAGCTTTCATGTGATATATGTGGTTTTTCAAAATTTGAAAATCGATTTTTTCGAAAAATACCACTTTTTGACCCAAAATTTCGACAAGGCGAATCCAGCAAAAGTGGGTAAAAATAATATTATCATAAAGTTTAATCTGAGCTGAATCCAACGATATAAAGTTTTCGTGGCTACAACTTATATTGCATCCGCAACTAATTTTTAAACAATTTCGCTTTTTAGCCTGTTTTTGGCTAGTTTACACTATTTGCGGCAAATCAATGCACAATATAGCACAACTTGTCAGAAATCACCTGAAATAGAAAATTGTTTAAAAATTCGTTGCTGGGGCAATTTTGGGCAAATTTAATTTATTTTTACCCACTTTTGCTGGATTCGCATTGTCGAAATTTTGGGTCAAAAAGTGGTATTTTTCGAAAAAATCGATTTTCAAATTTTGAAAAACCACATATATCACATGAAAGCTGACACGTAAGCGGTCCTGAAAATCCAATTAAAAATTTTTTGCATTGAGTGAGTCGCGACTAATAGCCAGTCAAAGTTGGAAAAGCGGCAAAGATCAAAGGAATTTGAAAATCGAAAAAATTGAATAACTATCGCAATGTTTGACGAAATCAGCTGATATTCGGGATTCACAATGTGTGAGACATGTTGTTGTTGTTTGCTGCATTAGACATCACAACGTGATGATCATCACCCGAAGGTGCAAAGTGTTAGCCAGGAAACTGGCCCCTTAAGGTTGGTCAAAAACAACTCAACCAAGTTGCCAGAAGGAGTCTCAAAGCCTGGTCGAAGTCATGACGGTTGACGTCTCCTCCTTTTTAAAAAGAACATGCTCCGTCGGCCTCGGCGTTGCCATATCTGGCGGCTAGCCCGTGGAGCAGCACACAGTACGAATCTTTGATGCAAAAAATAACGGCAAGACAGCCTTTGCACCAAAGTGAGACGACCTCAAAGTGTGCTGTTCAATGATATAGCCTAATACGGGTGGAAGCACAGCGATTGAGTTCGCACTGTCCTCCCGGTCCTTCCTCAGAATCAGCATGGCAGCCTCATCCTCCAGAACCCGCAAGAAGGCTTAGACATGGGCTAATTTTCTACCGAACGGCTAGTTCCTGTCTTCTACTGATCTTTCAAAACCTAAAAAATCGGCTTCTTTTGATGAATTTTAATTTTTTAAAAACTTTTTTCAACCAAAAGAAAGCTTATGCCATGACGTTTCAGAAAATATATACATTGCTGCAGCAAAAATGTACCGGTAATTCAGTATAAACAAAAGAATTTCGCTCCCTACATTTTTTGGTCAGACTTTAGTTACAATTTTATAAATATATGTAGTGCTACGGACAAAATAAAAGACTGTATTTTGTATGATTTT
>JASAND010015983.1:0-33070 GCA_030248195.1 Trissonchulus latispiculum
CAGGAATCTGCGCAGCTTCTGCGCAGCCTTGTTTTACACGGTCATTCGACCATTTTCACTCATATTATAGGGGTCGCTACCGCGACCCCTATGATTAGAAAATGCTCCGATCTTTTGCACCAAATGCCCTCAACCCACTGTTCAAAAGGAGTTGGCCGCGGCTGCGCAGCGAAAAAAAATAGAGAGAATGGTTCACTTAAGTGACATACCAGCTTTCAGAAAATACGAACGATCGGGGTGAAATGCCCTGATCGTTGAAACACTCGTCCCATTCCGAGCGTGAGTTTACACGAACCACGGCCCGAATTTTGCAATGTCTGGGTTTTTTGTGTAAAATACTGTGTATTTACACAAAAAATAAATTTACACAGTGAAAAACTAATTTACACAACAAAATACACAGCCAGATTTTCGAAAATTTTTACAAAAAGTGCTCTGAAAAAATAGTTGTCAAGTCTTTAAGTTTTAAAAAAGCTCCAGCTTTTAGCTGGGGGCTATTGCCCCCAGACCCCCGCCTGTTTCCAATGGTTTAGAATGGTTTTCTGCATCAACATGGTTATGGGTGTTTTATTCTCCTAAGTCCTAATGCTTCTACTTATACAGTTGCGTATAATTTATTTTTGTATATACTGCATGCAATAGTATTTAACTATACATTTTCTGAAGCTAGTATTATTAATATGATTTCTTGTATATCTCTTGTACATATAATAATAAAAGCAGTCAGAGCCTAAAAATAGTTGCCATACAACCGAAGAAATATTCAATACGAAAGCTAAAGGAATACAACTTTTCAATGCCGTTTCTGCCGTTAATTTAAAAAAATTTCCCAACTTCTGGGGGGGCTCTGCCCCCCAGACTCCCCTCCATTGTTTTGGGTACGTATCTATTGTGTATATAAGTGGTGTGTCTGTACGATATGGAGCCGTCCCCAGTAGCAGTTAAAGCATCGAACCTTAGTACCTGACCAGCAACTTTATGAAAAATTATTCCAAAAAGTTGGAAAAATAAAGAAATCGTTTCAGTAGGCGAAGTGTTTTTCAGAAATTTGAATTTGTCAAATCTTAGTTTTGACATTTAATGAATTAATCTTTTTAAAAATTTCCATTATGAATTCTATTGCAATTTACAAAATTTTCTCAACTTCTGGGGGGCTCCACCCCCCAGACCACCCGCGTGGCTTCTTCCGAAATGTTACACAAGTGCAGTTGGCATAGCTTTGGCTTGAATGATCCGAAAATAACATTGTAGCAAGAAAATAACGTCTAAATGTATTTTATTTTATATTGCAATTGAAAAACGACACTTTAAAATTTTACACAGCTTCAAACAAACATACACAGTGAAATTTAAATTTACACAAGATTTACACAGGTCCGATTTTGAAAAAAAAATCCTGTGCAAAGTTCAAAAATTTTACCAAAATTGTATGCAACTCAACAGCTATATATATATGAGCCGATTTCTGGTAGGGTCAACCCTAACTTGGACAACCTTCAAAAATCGATTTGGCTCAAACTTTCAGGACTTGTAGCAACCTGACGTAACAGGAAAACCTTCAAATATTAGAGCTCAACTCCGTATATTCAACGAGTTATAGCAAAATTCGTGATTTTCGACTCTGCCACTGACGTCGCCGTATGACTTCACCAATCAAAATTGTGCTCAGGCCGATAGAGAAGAGTCAGACAGTTCATATCTTACTTAACCATACAGGCACCACACATGGGGCACCTATCCCTGCCAGTTTGAGTTTTAGCGGTCATATTCCGCAGTTTGCGACGGTCGAACCTTAGCTTAAGCCTTCAAGCTCAGTAGGCGCATTTCCACATTTTTTGACATAGCGACCTCATTATGTCTTAGTACCACGCAATTTTTATAAATATTATTTATCTATATGCTACCAACGTCCATGCAAAAAATGAGCAAATCCCAGACCCACTTTTGAGATACGGCCATTTAAAGTTCGAAAAATCGCCGTTTTTGAGCCAAAACAGCGATTATGGCAACTTCGGCCCATTTTGGGGGATGAAAAATCGAAAAAAAAATAAAATTTCTCCAATTTGGCTGAAACTTGCCCGAAACATTGCCAAGGGTACCTAGGTTATATGTCTAAAATATTACGCCGATATCTTTTTTCATTAGTCGGCAATGGCGGGCCAAAGTTGCCATATATAATCGCTGTTTTGGCTCAATGCACTCATATTGGTGCGTGTACAAACTTGTCTTCTGCACTTTCCAACCTCACCAGACTCATATTAGCATTTTACATGCTTGTCTTATTCTTAATTTACAACCGACAATATTTAGCATTTTACATGTTCCATGTTGACTCATATTCCTTTCTTTGCTCTTTAGGAGCATTTTTATTTCTTGTTTATCCACTTTTTACATGTCGTTGACATAAAAGCGTTAAAGAATCATTAAGCATTATATACGTATGCATTAAATAGCACAGCACAGCACTCTACAGCCACTTTGAGCATGCGGTTCTATGACAAAAGTTGCTCAGCTCGCTTAGGGCTTTCATTTGGTACCAAATTTGACCACTTTTGAAAACTTTCATTTTTGACCGAAAATCGCCTAAGTCCCCACCCCACCCCACCACAGCACTCTACAGCCACTTTGAGCATGCAGTTCTATGACAAAAGTTGCTCAGCTCGCTTAGGGCTTTCATTTGGTACCAAATTTGACCACTTTTGAAAACTTTCATTTTTGACCGAAAATCGCCTAAGTCCCCACCCCACTCCACCACAGCACTCTACAGCCACTTTGAGCATGCAGTTCTATGACAAAAGTTGCTCAGCTCGCTTAGGGCTTTCATTTGGTACCAAATTTGACCACTTTTGAAAATTTTCATTTTCGACCCAAAATCGCCTAAGTCCCCACCCCACCCCATCACAGCACTCTACAGCCACTTTGAGCATGCAGTTCTATGACAAAAGTTGCTCAGCTCGCTTAGGGCTTTCATTTGGTACCAAATTTGACCACTTTTGAAAACTTTCATTTTTGACCGAAAATCGCCTAAGTCCCCACCCCACCCCATCACAGCACTCTACAGCCACTTTGAGCATGCGGTTCTATGACAAAAGTTGCTCAGCTCGCTTAGCGCTTTCATTTGATACCAAATTTGACCACTTTTGAAAATTTTCATTTTCGACCCAAAATCGCCTAAGTCCCCACCCCACCCCACCACAGCTCTCTACAGCCACTTTGAGCATGCAGTTCTATGACAAAAGTTGCTCAGCTCGCTTAGTGCTTTCATTTGGTACCAAATTTGACCACTTTTGAAAAACTTTATTTTTTGACTCCAAAATCGCCTAAGTCCACACCCCACCCCACCACAGCACTCTACAGCCACTTTGAGCATGCAGTTCTATGATAGAAGTTGCTCAGCTCGCTTAGCGCTTTCATTTTTGATACCAAATTTGACCACTTTTGAAAATTTTCATTTTTGACCACATGACCTCCCACCTACATGACCCTCCAGATGGCAAAGTGGAACCAGCACAGCAAGATGGGTGGGTCCGACGGCAAAAGAGATGCCAGGAGTCGAGCTGGGCACACCAGAAAACCCCTATAGACAAAGTTTTGAGAGGCTAAGTACAGTCCTACATGGTATTCCTGGAAGTCGGTACTGACCGGACCCTCCAGACGGCAATTTTCAACCAGCCCAGCAAGATGGGTGGGTCGGACGGCAAAACGGAGACCGGGAATGAGCTGGGCGCACCAGAAAAACCCCCTATAGACAAAGTTTTGAGAGGCCAAGTAAAGCCTACTATGTACCTCCCGGAAGTGGTTACCGACCTGACCCCTGAGACGGTCAAGTGGAACCAGCCCAGCAAATTGGGTGAATCGGGCAGCAAAACTGATGACGGGAATGGATTCTCCGTCCCCAAAATCCTTTATATGCACGATTTGAAAAGTCTATCTTGAAAAATAAGCGAAAAAACTAAGTTCAAAGTCGGACCCAACATTCACCAAATTTGGCGGGCCACTGTGGCGCTGTGGCGCAACATATCAAAAATCCTACTTCAAACGTCATAATCCGGATATATGTCCTTAT
The DNA here is from genome assembly GCA_030248195.1 of Trissonchulus latispiculum. Lineage (NCBI taxonomy): Eukaryota > Metazoa > Nematoda > Enoplea > Enoplida > Ironidae > Trissonchulus > Trissonchulus latispiculum. Next base: position 4,067 of record JASAND010015983.1, read on the forward strand.
CAACCATATATAACTTGTCTGGTTTGTATTTGCACAAAGAGCTGGAAAAGAAGTTAATCCCAGGCATACTTTTGGCCATTTCGACGTTCTGAGCCGAATTTGTGGCGCCACTGTGGCGCTGCGGCGCACTGTGGCGCGGCGGCGACCACATATATCGAAAGTCAGTAACCTATATATATTGATGATATACCACAATAGGTGTCATCCCTTCGCTACATTCTGTGAAAGAGGCTACAAAATGGTGACATACGAGGGTAAAACGGAGACACCGGAAAAACAACATCGCCGGCATAACTGCCGGCGGGTGTAACTTTTTAACGGTAAGTGCTACGGGGATGAAATTTTCCAATTATACTAAACTCGACACGGACTTTCTTTTTTGCGCACAAAATTTGCGCAGGATCTGCGCAGGAATCCGCGCAGCCTCTGCGCAGCGCCTCTGAAGGCTGTCATTGGGGCGTTTTGACTCATATTATAGGGGTCGCTACCGCGACCTCTATGATATATACATATTCTAATCTAGGAAATCGACCGCATTCTAGTCCAGACGGGATGTGGTAGAAAGCTGGGATGGTCGTTTGGTAAAACATGTATATAGTAGCACTAGCGTAGCCAGAAAAAATTTTCGGGGGGGGGGGGAATTCCCCCCATTCCCCCCCCCTGGCTACGCGCCTGTATAGTAGGAACTATGTATATATTATGTAGGTATCGACTACCTTGAAAATATTACTAAATTTTCAAGCATTTTGTCAAAAATTGTATTGTTTTTATTAAATACATATTTTTCAAGTCTACGACCGATCATCCATCCAGATATATGCTGAACAAGATTATACCAATTTCAAAAAGAAAAGTCTTACAATATATTCCTCCTCGGCTGAGCCATCGTCTTCTCCGCCTTCGGTCTCATCTTCTGGGCGTTTTTCTTCACTGTCAGATCTTCCCATTGCAGTCGTTTTTAACAACCTATACAGGCGGCGCAAAAGTTCGTAAAAGTTTCGACGATAAAACACAGATGTACTGTAGGCTATTTTGTGGATTTTGTGAGCTGCAAATTTGGGGGTTCTGCGGTTACCTTCTAAGACATTTCGGGGTTTGACCACCAAAATGTCGAATCCGCCAGGCTAAATTTCCGATGAAACTATGTTTCAGGTACCGCCCAGTGCCAGGGTTCATGCGGACTAGACTTTCGGATTTCATTTTCCCGGGTTTTCTTACAGTAAATGGGTGTAAATTTAAAAGACTATACAGACGTAATTATACTGGCGATTATATAATCTACTTTGACTCCATTCTGAGCATTTTAGTTATCGAACGCAGTACAATGTGTTTGATCATCCTGAAATTCAAAGATAGCAAAAAGCTGATACCAAAAATCAGCATTAGATCACGTGTTCTGTGATACCAAAATACTCCAAAAATGAAATTAGACAAAAAATTGGTACTGTTGATGCAGAAAAAATAGAATAATAAAATATTTAAATTCAACTGGTTTTCCGAATCGAAATTGGGAATTTTGTCAACTAACGTACATATAGTTGTACATAATTCCGTCGTGCAACTCAAATCATTCTGCTCGTCAGGGATGGACAGCCAAAGTCAACAGCAAAAATTTTTTTGCTTTCGTAGTTTTTGAAAAAAATATACGTATATATACTGTCTGTTCATATTATTTTTCAAGTCACTAGTTTTTCCATATTTTTCAAAAATAATTACTATTTCGTAGTTCTTTTTCCATTTGCAGCAAAATTGTATAGACTAAAAACCGTTAAGTTTGTGGAAAAATTAGCTGTTTGACATTTTCCATTTGAAATTTGAAAATTTCAATTTTCACTCAAGTTCATAAATATATATCGTTGTGTAAAAATGTTATGCAAAAATTTGAAAAGTTAGTATCTAGACTGCAAAAATATTTGAAAACAGTTTTATAATTATATAACTGGGAAGTACTGTAAACAGCTACTTTTCAAACAGCTTTGCGTAAACCTAGTTTTACGCAAGTTTATTTGCGTAAACCTAGTTTTACGCAACCTCTTTGCGTAAACCTAGTTTTACGCAAAATTCTTTGCGTAAACCTAGTTTTACGAAAAAACTAGTTTTACGCACGACATATAGCCATTGGGGGGGGGGGAACCCACCGGCCTCCTGGACCAAGGGTTGGAGTTAAGAGCTCCAAAACATAGCAGCAGAAAGCGCGACTCTTCCTTACCTAAGTGTGTAAAGATCAAGTCATTTGGTTCACTTACTGCTCATTTTATGACATTTTGAAAATGACACCTATATACATATATATATATATATATATATACTTTTTGGTCCAACCATGCTAAAATTGTGCAAAGGTTTAGACCGATGTAACTTTTGACTGGGTTGAGCTAGAAAACTTTCGCAAATATCTGCAATGATGGCAAGTCTTCCTCTTTGCACACAGCCAAAATTAGATCGATCCGATGCACCGTCGGTCTGGCACATTGCCAAATGTGGCGGGGAAAAACCCACTTTGGGGGGAAAACCCACCCAATTTTTTTTGAAAAATTCTTAACAACCAAATTCGACATCATAGCACTGTACTATCGAGGACGCTGCATCGTCCTATGGTGTCAGATTTGATAATTTTGCTTCCTCCCTGGCTAGCTAGGGGTCAAAAACCCTGAAAGTGCCATTTCGGTATATACTGGAGGACACAGGACAGGTCCAATTTTGGATTTTAACAGCCAATTGAACGTAAAAACCATTCTCTACACGATAGAATAATAAGGTTTATCAAATTACATCGTTTTTAGCATTTTTCAAAAATTGCCCTATGTTTATGTGTTAAACTTTTTGAAACCTGTCCGTTTGATGCTGCATTTTCAATGGCACATGAAATCTCAAAAAAGATACCTAAGATCGGCATTTTTGGTTTATACTAGCTCAAAAAGTGTTGAATTTTACACCGGAAGTGTCAGAATAGCGCTACGACAATTTTTGAGATCTGTGAGGGGTGGGTCCCCCCCATTTGGATTTTTCCCCCGCTACTTTTTCAGGGCTGTTGCGCGGCCTTCCTCAGAAAAAAGGAATAAAAAAAGGAATTTTGAAACAGAAAAAAAGGAAAAAAAAGGAATTTTCCCGATGAAAACTGGCAAAAAAACAAACTTTAAAGGCTATTTTCTTGCTACTACGCTAACGCATTAATATTATTTTTGCTTTAAAAATTAATTCTGATCGGATAGATTCGACGAAGCCGAGCGATTTTTTTATATTGACATCTGAAAATGACTCCTGAAGTATGTAGTGCCGCCTGTAAACTTTTATGCATATATACACACAGACTTATAGTAGGCAGGGACTAGACAGTGGTGGACTTTTTACATTTTTGTGATAACCTGGGAAATTTTCAGATTTTTATGATAAGTTGGAATTTGGAAAAATTAAGTGCTGGAAAATATTCGAAAATTCCAAATTTTTTGGGAAATAAATGCTCCAGATTCAAGTAACGGAATGCTTGAGACTTCAAGAGCAACACTGAAGCTATGTTCTTCTACAATAGGTAGTTTCTAGAGAAGCGCCGGGGCCACCACTACCGGAGCCGAGCCGGGGCCTGGAAATTGAGGGTCTAAATTAAAAATTTTCAACAAATTCATTAAACCCTAGATGGGAAGCTAGTCGATAAAATTGAGAAAAGTGAGAAGAGAAAGAACTAAAACTGAAATAGCAGAAACATATTTTGTTCAAAAAATTTTAGCTCCAGAAGTTTTCACTATTCCAGAAAGAAAAGCAATTGTCTTGGACGACAAAATTAAATAGAACCGGTCCAGGCTAACACGAACCTCCTATCAAATTCAACATTGTTAATACATTTCACTTTTTAAACTGTATAAATAAGCTCGCATTCATAAAGAAAACATGCTGTCATAGTAAACTAATCTCAACGATAAAACGAGAAGTTTAGATATATAATGTTCGAAATTTTCTGCAGTCCTGGAAACGACCTACAACCACATCGAAATTTATATAATCTTAGCGTTGCGTAACAAAAATACATGTGCTGAAAAGAATTAAAATCGTTAAAATTTGCTATTTCGTGCACTCTAGAAACTGCAAAAACTCAACCGTTACTATAGCTTAAAACTACACTTTTCCAGCCAAACAGATCAAAATACAAAACGTAAAGCCAAGTCAAGTTATTATTAAATATACGTATACGTCCAAAATATAAAACCAACTTTGGAATTAAAATCCATACGAGCACATCCCGGCGAAGCCGGAAATTTTTGAAAAAAATATGGGCAAAAACGTTAATTTTGCTTAAAAAGTTTGTAAATTCCTAGACTTTTTGAAGTCAGCCAGAAAAAAAGGAAATAAAAGGAATTTTGGGCGAAAAAAAGGAAATAAAAGGAAGGCCTCGAAAAAAAAGGAAATAAAAGGAAAAAAAGGAACCGCAACAGGCCTGCTTTTTGCATTATACCGGCCTAACGGTACAAATTAGAGAAGCGCAAATGGGCTTAAAAGACAGATCTAAGTACAAAAGTCGCCAAGTACGATGGTTTATAAACAGTGGCGGATCCAGGGGGAGGGCCCCAGGGCCCCTGGCACCCCCCTTTGCGATTTGGGCCCCTCCCTTTGACCTTGAGGGCCCCCATCCAAAGTTTGACTTTTCTGTAAGCTTTCCCAGGTTTTACACAATATCCGGTAACTGGGACCATGAAGTTGGCGATACAAGTAGTGATGATAAATATGTCGTTCTTTTCGTCAATTTTTCGCGCCTTCCATCGTAGATTGTGAAATTTCAATGCTTTGGCAATATTGTATAAATTTAGATAGAATGCTGCCTAGGGAAACCATGGGAAAACTTAACCTCTCAACTTTAAACGCTCATAACTTGCTAACGACGTGACGTATTGCGTTAAGATTAGTAAATTCTGAATCAGAAAAGTCTCCTCTATCTTTTAAGTGCTTTTCGCGCGGCGATGGGGTACTAGTCTACGAAAAAAGTAGGAAAAGTAGGTACCGCCAGTTTCCTTTGGAGGGGGGGGGGATTGGGGGGGTATCCCCCCAAAATTTTCGACCAACTTTGCCCCTCCCCAACGATTTTTGGACCCAAAAAAGTTAGCTAAATGGTCGTTTTTTGAAAAATTTTTCTAAAATTTTGACCTAAGATGGCTTTAAAACGGTGCAAAAACGCCTAAAACGTTAAAAACAAGCCTTATTTTAATGAAAAAAGGGCTAAATTACAGAAAATTTTCCATTTTCGGCCATTTTTCACATTCCGGAGGTCGGCCAAGATTTATATACCCCCAGGCTCCAGACCCAAAGTTCCAGGGGCACCGCACGAGCACTGCGTTGTTTCACGATTTTACCTGATATATATACCCGCCCGGTTTTTTTGTCTAGGTCGAGGTCAAATGAACCCTGCGTGCCCACTGCCCATCCAGCATCCATGACCATACGTGTAGCGGAGATTTGGACTGGGGGGGGCATTTTGTGGGGCCCACTGGAGAGGAGAACCCCCCCAACCCTCCCCGAAAACATTTATCATTATAGTGCCAAAAATCGCATTTTCATCATAGGTGTAATTGGGGGGGGGGGGGGGAAACCCCCCCCCCCATTTTTGGGGGCCCCCGGCCCCCAGTAGCGGCGCCAGGATTTTTTGAAGGGGGGCCCGACCCAAAAATCCGGCGACCTTTTTTGGGAAATTCAAAATTTTTGCCAAATTTTAGCAAATTTTACCTTCATTTCCCAAAAAATTCTCAAATTTTAGCAAAAATTTTTGGGTTCTTAGCAAAAATTTTTCGATTCTTGGCAAAAATTTGCCGATTTTAAAAAAAATTTCTTAAAAACACTCAAATTATGCATATAAACAGCTGAAAAATTTTTCAAGGGGGGGCCGACACCCCAAAGGGGGGGGCCGGGGCCCCCGGGCCCCCCCCCCTCGCGCCGCCCCAGCCGGCCCCCCCACCGGGGGGGGGGGGGGGGGGGGTAGTCGCGCCGAAGGCGCGAAAAATTGGCCTAAAATTGGGTATTTTTAGGGTAAATAAATTGTCCAAATTCAAACAAGTCCAAATTGTTGGCTTAAAGTGTTTATTATTGCGAGAAATACACGTTTTTAACGGTTTTATTTTATGGACTTTCTGGCACAATATTGACCTTATTTTAGACTTAGAAACATGTTGCCAATCAAGTTTTCGAGTTTAAAACCCCTGGCTAATGTCAAAATTACTTCATGGTTGAATGTTTTTTGGCATTAGCAATGGCTGAAAATGCGATTTTTGACATAAAGATAATTACATAAAAGACATAAAATTTTTGGGGGAGGTTTGGAGGGGGTCGTGGAGGGTTTGGGGGAGTCTAACAAGGGGGGCCTCCCCCAAAATGCCGAAGGCAACCAAAATCCAACCCAAATCCCCGTTACACCTATGATTTTCATCCGATTCTATTCTAATGATAAAAATATCTAACCCTGGAGTAATTTTGACATTAGACAGTGGTTTTAATCTCAAAAAGCTTGATCGCCAACATGTTTCCAAGTCCAAAAGAAGGTCAATTTTGAGTCATATGGTCCAGAATACAGCTAAAACTTGCATTTCTCGCAATAATAAACACATTACATTAAGCCAAAAATTTGGTTGGACAGTTCTGAAAAAATTTGCAAAATTTACCCTAGAATTAATTACCCAGTTTCTATACCCCCCCCTCCAGTTTGGGGGGGGGGCTAAAGCTCTGGGGGACGGTTGAACAGATCCTTCCCCCCCCGACATTACACCTATATATATGCCTACATCCTAATCTCATTCCTCCCCCTCCCCTTTTCAACTTAAAATGGCGCAAACAAGCTGGCCGATGCAGTAGCTAGAGCGTTATTTTCATTGTTATTATTTTATTGTTATTATTATTAGTAGTAGTAGTAGTAGTAGCAGCAGCAGCAGCAGCAGTAGTAGTAGTAGTAGTAGTAGTAGTAGTAGTAGTAGAAGTAGTCGTAGTAGTAGTAGTAGTAGTAGTAGTAGTGTAGTAGTAGTAGTAGTAGTAGTAGTACTAGTAATAGTTGTCGTAGCAGTAGTAGTAGCAGCAGCAGTAGTAGTAGTAGTAATAGTAGTAAGTAGTGGTGGTGGTGGTGGGTTTATTATCATCGAATCTCGATGTCTAATCCAAGAAGGTATCCAAGAAGGTAGGTATCTCGTAGTCTTGTAAGTTATCGTATGGGTTTGTCTAAGTTTTGAGCTGTCAATTTTCTTTCATTCTTCCCATTGGTTCATGCACATTGCGTTGGGATGGTTGAGAGTCATCTCGCTGCACTTGCAGTGTGCAGTGCACTTGTGCATTGGAAGTTGTACACATTGGATTCGAATTCCTGTTATACAACTCACTCTCTTTTTTCCTATGTTAACTGCGTGCGTATATATAGCTGAATGCACGCTGCAGAGAGCTTTGTTGCTGTTCTGTATCGTGCACCGTGCATATATGTAAGTTACTCATCCGCACGGTGCACGCTGGGAGGCCTGGGCCGCGTTTCACAAAGCCCTCCTAAATTTTGCTCTTAAAGCTGCTTCAAAAGTTAAGAGGGTTTTCCAAGCAATTTAGGAGGACCTCCTAAACTGTTTCACAAAACTACTTGGAGATTACTCTTAAATTTTAACGCTAAGAGCGCTCTTAACACAATTTAGGAGCCCTCTTATGTTTGCTCTTAAGTTTGTTACTTATACATATCACATATTTTTGGTAATTTCAACGTAAGATAATTGATGATAACTAACTGAAATTAATTGAAGCCACGTATACTAAATAATTAATCCCATTATTAGGGCAGAAAATCTTTATTTAAAAATGTAAGTTTAGTGACGGAAACTAAACATTTTAAACTTGAGAAAATTCATGATATAATCCATCGCATTTATTTAAAATGTTTCTTATAATTATAGTTGCGTATTGCAAACATTTATGGCAAAACATATAATAAACAGTGCTGTTATGAACTTAGGAGGGGATTTAAGAATGCTAAAACGTGCTCCGATTTTAGGAGCGAACTTTAAGAGCTCTCCTAAACTAGGAGCCCTTCATGAAACGCAAAATCTTAACTTTGCTCTTAACTTGCAAAGTTAGGAGCTCCTAAAGATAAGAGGGCTTTGTGAAATGCACCCCTGGACCTAAACTAATTTGCTGCGCCATGCAGAGAAATGCATAGCGCAGCAGTGTGTGCAGCTGAGCTCCAACCTAGACAGAATCTCTCTCCTGGGCCCTTTACAGAATATCTTGATTATTTCCTTACGTAGTCTGGGGTGCGGACCTAATCCGGGGCAGGGTGCTCGACTGTATCCATAATAGCAAGAGTACATAATAACTAAGAGTGTGACAAGCGTCAAGCTCTTAGTTATTAGGCTTGAGACATCATCTGCACGATAACGGCTGACCCCCCCCACAAATTAGACCCATCACTTCAAAGAAATTCGCACGCTATGACTACGTTCTAAAGCTCGAAAACACAACTACTCAGTTGGTTCAATGTGCGTCTGTTGCGAGCTTCAGCACACAAGCATAGCGTGCGAATTTCTTTGAAGTGATGGGTCTAATTTGTGGGGGGGGGTCAGCCGTTATCGTACAGATGATGTCCCAAGCCTAATAACTAAGAGCTTGACGCTTGTCACACTCTTAGTTATTATGTACTCTTGATAATAGTCACAATTAGGTTATCTTTGTCCCCGCGTCCTTACCCACTTCGACGCGCACAGTTCCGAAACTGCGAGGGGTCACGTCGGGCAAAAGTAGCAAAAGTTAATAGTCTCTTATCAACTTCCTCAGCCGGCCTTCCAACCTTAAACTAAACTTAGCAGAAATAACCCTATTTTCTCCAACCTATTAACTAGGTTTAGTAGTTTCCTTTTAGAGTAGCCTTTACGCAAAACGTTTTCGATAAGCTTTTCTATTCTTGATTTAACAGAAGCATAAGAATCAAACGACAGATTTCTTTATAAACTACGAAGTAACCGCACTTTTCTGCGATATTGCCTAAACGGTTGGGCATCGTGAGAGTGTCAGAGCGCCACAGCGCCAGAGTGTTCTGCCGGTTTGCCTAAGTATGTGCTGCTAGTTACCCATTTCAGCAGATCGTATACATTCTTCTGTGATCTTGCGTTAGGGTTTGCCTGGCTGCACCAACATGCGGTGTGTCTGTTGCGTACCATAAAATGGATGTCCTTCCGGAATGCTAACTCTAGCAATTGGCTCAGTTTCTGAAATATAAGTGCATGTGGTATGGAAGTGCACCTTTGCCGGAAATCAAATGCATATACACCCTTGGCCATACCTTTCTTTGTAATTTCTTCCATGCCCCTTACCACTTCTTTCGAGCTATCCAGTACAGCTTTGCATTTGCATGGTTGGCTTCGATAGTTCCGCACTTCCGCAGTAGTATTTTAATCTTACTAAGATTTTTTCAGTGCCCAGGGGCCCGTTGCATAAAAGGTATTACTAATAAATTATTAGTGATTAGTTGATTAGTGTAGCAGTTTGATTGCAAATAGTTAAAGTTGTGGAGGAGCCTGAGGGATATTCTATATGTCGTTTTGCAGCTTATTAGATGCCCTAACGAAACGAACTATATATTCTAAAGTGGCATAAAATTAAAATTTGGACTAAGCCAAAGGAATAACCTTCAAAAATCACTGATATTTGTGATAAAAACTATTGAATTGGAGAAAACTGTAGAAAATTTTGGCCATTTTTAAATTAATCACTTCATTATCTACAAAATAACCGAAAACACCAAAATTTGTTGGTTCAGTTAATAGCTTTGCTCATTAATACTGCTGCACTAATCAGCTAATCGCTAATATTTTATTTGTACATAATTATAAGAGTATGCCACTAGGCAAGCTCTATGTTATCAGAGCAAAAACTGCTCTGCACGCTAACGGCCCACCCCCACCCCAAGTGGTGGAGTAATCAGACTGGAACACACTCTTAAATTAGACCTGTAAACTTTTACTTTAAATTATTAATCTTTATAGAATTTCTAAACTCTACACTTGTTTCTTAATTCTATTGTTCAAGAATGCTTTCTATCCATACGTTGAAAGTACTACTTTCTGACGTATCTGATTTGGTTGCGGCTTTGTTAGTATAATCAAGAGTACATAATAACTAAGAGTGTGACATGTGCAGCACTCTTAGCTATTAGGATGTGGACATCATCTGCACGACAACGGCCTACCCCCCCCACAAATCAGACCCCAGTGACCCCCCCACAAAACAGACCCTAGTCACCCCCCCCCCCCACAAAACAGACCCTAGTGGATTTCACTAGGGCCTGATTTGTGGGGGGGGTCATTTCACTAGGGTCCATTTTGTGGGGGAGGGGTCATTTCACTAGGGTCTGATTTGTGGGGGGGGGTCAAATCCACTAGGGTCTGTTTTGTGGGGGGGGGGTGTGGTTGACTAGGGTCTGTTTTGTGGGGGGGATAGGCCGTTATCGTGCAGATGATGTCCACAGCCTGATAGCTAAGAGTGCTGCGCTTGTCACACTCTTAGTTATTATGTACTCTTGGCATAATCAAGTCCGCTCTCAGGGCTTCGTAACATTCCCCTCTGTCTAACTTATGTCATAAACAGCTAAAACGTACGAAATACGCTATTTTCGTTCTCTTTAACATTCTGGGACTAGTCACGTATTTATATACTAAAAGATAAATAAGTTTTGGATCCTGCCATTATACTTTAAGTAGGAAGTCGAGACACCAGATAGCTTGCAGTGGCTTTAAAGCGGGCATCAAAATTAACATCTTTGCATTTACAACCTCCGACTGAGGGCAATTTTCGATGAAATTCGTTTTTCAAAATTACTGCCAAATCTTGCGGGCAATTTTGGTTTATTTATACTCGATCGATATCTAATATAACTATCGATATCTATCGATCGTCTAATTGCACATTTTATCAATGCCGTTGTTCTAAGCTAAAGATTTTTCCAAAAAACCATGTTGCCAAGACTATGTACGTTTGCTGTTTTGAACATCGATTTTTCAAAAACTACTCGACGGCTTCCGGAGATTTCGGCAGAGTGGAAATTCGACTTCTACGAAGAAACGTTTCTTGGTCTAGGCTGAAACGATTGGACTAGCAAGAAAACTCAATGCGAAGTTCCACAATTTCGTATCTTTTTGGTCTATATTTAGCCGTAATGTCAGAAAATTTTTGCAATTTTTGTTAATTTTGCTTCGTAAACTCATGTAGATGTCCTGACTATAAGCCTTAAAACTATGTATATATAAAGCTCTGTCCAACTCCCAAAACTGCAAAAGTTATAACATTATAATATCAGCCCAAAAGCACTGCACAAAAGGATACCACCACCTTAAGGGATGACCAAGTATGTTGTACTTAGCCTGTGGCCAAATATTTCTGTGTGTTGATTTAAGGGGTATGCGGTACCAAGGGGGGTTTGGACAATGCCAATTTATTGGTGTCGTTGGTTAATGGCTGGTGGGAAGTTTGATTCTATAATTGTTAGTGAAATTGTATAAACTATCAAAAATTGACTGAATTAGGATTAGACGAGACTGAAATCACAAGTAACTATCGTGGTGTGCGATGTCGGAAAATGTCAACCCTAACCAACTGAAAGAAATATTTCAAAATAACACAATTTACTGTCGAAAACTGGCTTGCACCAGTCGTGTTTAGTTTATTCATGAATAACCCTTAAACTCGTGTTTACTTAAACTCCAGTTTAAGTTTAAATATTAATCACTTGCTCAAGTGGTGTTTAACTGCTGCTTAACTAACTCGTGTTTAAATTTAAACACGACTTGAACATGACTTGGTCACGTTTTAGTTCCGCAAGCCAATCACAATGAGATAAATTTGGCCAATAAAAAGTTAGAATTTTAAAATTTTAATACTAAACAGCAGCTAAACGCGAGGTTTAAATGGGACTTCGTTTAACAGAACTTTCAACAAACTTAAGCCTGACGTTAAACAGGAGGCTATAAAAGAAAAAGAAAGCATCTTTTGCTTCCTCAGCCAAAATCAATTATTTTCCAAGTACTTATTTTAAGGGTGAGTCGCTACTGATAGATTAATGATGAAAAATCAAAGCGTATCAAAATCAAAATCGTCAAAAAATTTTCATATTCACAGGCGGTATTACAAAATTACTTTTTACATCTTTAATGATTTCTTATTTTTTGTATCCGACGTCAAAAGCAGCAAGCAGCGGTCATTTTGCCTTAAACACGACTTTAAACATGGTCCATCTCAAGTTTAAATTTCCAGTAGGTGGTGTTTAAATACACAAATTTTAAGCTCCAGTTTAGTTGACTGGTGCAAGCCTACTAATGATCAAACACGAGTTTAAACTCAAATTTAGTTTAAACGGGACATAAACACGACTGGTGCAAGCCACCTGAAATCAATAAATGCGCCAAATAATAATTTCCAAAACAATAAACGCGATAAGCGCTGGATACGGTAGCAAAATCCAAAACACCCCAAAATCCCAAAACCCGCCGAAAAGTTGCTCTACGAAAATCCCCGACCACACTTTACAACGATCCCAACCAACTCACTTGTTCAAACTTGAACTAATTTCTGAGATTAGCTAATTGACTGATGGATTTAGACAAGACTTGGAAAACTTCTAACTCACTAACTTCACACTTGGTATGCCTATATTTAAATATAGGAATAAGTGTAATATATTTCACGTAAACAGTCAAACTAGGGCTGCCAATGGTCAAACCGAGCAATCAAGCTTGGCTTAAGAATACAAAACATGAGGTTGAAATTCAGATTGTTGACAGTGATAACGGTTTCCCAATAGTCAAGCAAATCAACCAAGTTTGGTTTAAGAATACAGGACAAAGTTGAAATTAAAAGTGTTGACACTGATAGCGATGGCTGATGACGATCTGCTAATAATCAAGCCAACCAACCAAGCCTGGCTTAAAAATACAAGAATTGAAGTTAGAAATCACATTGCTGACCTGATGGCAACGGACGGTGCACCCAAAGGCCTGCCAATAGTCAAGCGAACCAACTGAGCATCATTTTTTAAATTCCATTAAAGCCTTCGTTAGGTAATTTGTAGTTAGAATTTAACAATTAGGATTGATTAATAATTAGCATTAATTAACTGTTACAGGCCAACCTGAAGTGACCGGCTTGCTTCACCCGGCTGGCCCAGCCACAAAACCAGCTGGACAACAAGAGTGCTGCTTACTGCTCGCTCGCTCACAATTTTACAACTATGCCGCATATAAAGGTAGTTCAGCTGCACTTCCTCGCCCTCTTTGGAAAACTGACTTTTAAAATTTCGAAAGCATCCAAAGGAATTTAACTAATCGTTAAAATTTAGCAAAAGGTAATAGCCTTACCGTGGACTGCACCAAGGCAGAATAACACAGAAATAAGAATAACTCCAGAATAGCAAAGGAATATCTCATATTCTGATGCTATTCCACAGCACCAAACTAAAATTTGTTAACCTCGAGCTTTAGCGCAGGAATAAATTAGACAAATTTATTCCTGAGTTATTCCGTGCTCGGACCAGGTTTAGCTCGAGAATAACGTCGTTTTGCATTGATTATTGTAGTATTGTAGAAACTATTGCACCTTTTCCAATACGGACACTAGTCTTGTAAACATCTGAGACATTTGAGTGAATAATGGCGAATTGCAGAAAAAATTTAAACTTTTAAACCTTTTAAAAATGCACCTTATTTTTAGTAACACCTCCATGGTGAAAATAAAATTTTGAAACCATTTAGGGAAGAAATTTTGAAACCATTTAGGGAAGAAGAGATTGAGAAAATTTCATTTCAAATTGAACACACAAAATTGCTGTTACAAATTTATAATCTGCGTTAGAAAGAAATACAGCTCAGGAATAGCAGGTTAGTTAATAGGAATAGTAGCAGCTCATAATTTTATTCTCTACCTTACTCACCTCCAGTCGGCTGAAAAGATCCAGAATAAGGCATGTAGAATCATTTCTGGCTGCCATAGCTCGTCCCCTATCGAAGCTCTACAGATGGAGGCCGGTGTCCAACCCTTCCAACTCAGATCCCAATACCTGGCCTCCAAAATGTACGAGAAGAGCCTGCGGCTACCTGAAGATAGCCTCCGGCGATCAACAGTGGCTCGACCCAGCACCAGGCATAGAATTCTGAAAACCCAGCCTAGTTGGAGATCCAGAACCGCCGAAATTGTGGATGAAACTCCTCTGGCGGGGCGGACACGCGAGCCAGTCAGCCTACTCCCACCATTTGCTCCCTGGCACCAGCAAGCAACTTTGGAAGCCGACACATCAATTGCTACCTCGTGCAGAAATCTCTCCCCTCCTGAAAAGAGAACCATGGCACTGCAGAACCTCCGCAACCAACAGCCCGCTGACTACATCATATGGACTGACGGATCCGCTAAATGCGGAACTGAACGAGGAGGCAGCGGCGTCTATGTTGTGGAAACCTTCACCGAGCGTAGAAGGCACCTCGCCTTCCCTGCTGGAATTGTCTGTTCCAGCTATAGAGCGGAGCTCATTGCCATCAAAAAGGCCCTAGACTGGGTCCTAAGATATGGAAAGCTGCACCGAACTAATTTGATCCGGATCTGTACGGATTCACTATCGGCTGTGCAGAAACTGTCTGGAGGACCTGCTCTGCCATGTACGTATCTGGAAACTGCCATCTGGAATCATTTAGATAGTCTTAACAGGAGAAACATAACGGCTAGCCTCATCTGGATTCCCAGTCACTGTGGAATTTCCGGAAATGAAATGGCCGACAGACTAGCGAGAAATGGAGGGAAGATGGTCCAAGACGAGGTTGCAATTGATTATCCTACAGCGTCAGCCGTGCTCAGGCGGCACTTTACCCAAAAATGGCACAGTGGCATTTCCCATGACCGAACAAGGTCAATCTTTGGTGACAGAGGCCCTGTCCCACCGTCCAACGAAGCCGGGCTGTCAAGACGTGACAGAATCATCCTGTCCCAGCTGCGAACCGGAAAAAGCCTACTTTTAGCCCAATATCGGAATGAAATCAACCCCACTGCATATCCCTCCGACCTGTGCCCAGACTGCTCCCAGGAGACCGAAACCTTAGACCACCTTATCCTCTCCTGCCCAGCTAAGGAGGCTGCGCGGAGGAGACATTTTGACTGTTCCCTTGGCTTGGCTGTCCTTTGGGAGGCCCCTTCGGGTGTTATGGGTTTCCTGAAGGGTACTGGGCGGTTAGACTAACTGCTCAGCTGTATGGATCCGCTCCGCCTGGCCCTAATGATGATGATGATGATGATGATTTTATTCTCTAGCTATTCCACTGCTATTCTTTCACATTTATGAATGAAGTTGTGGATTTTCATTGGCCAACTTCAGCTGCACGTGATAATCTGCCGAATAAAAGCTATACCTTTGTTATTCTCGAGGTTAGTTATTCTTCAGCAAACCACGAGTTGTGCAGCGAAATAATCGGTCCAGAATAGCAGAAGATTAGCTCAAGAATAACTATACCTGAGCTATTCTCCTACTATTCTTAAACTTTAACTTTTGGTGCAGTCCACCCAAACCTTTGCGTCTGCGGCCTTAGGTTAATTTGTATACAGAGCTTTAGGTACAGGCCGCTGGTTGAGGTATGGACAGACAATCAATAATTTGAGAATAACACGCTAAACGTATGTATGAGAAACATTACAGTTTATTGAACCACAATTATTATTATTATGTTAATTGTTTACAAAGTCATAAATAGAAACAAAGTCCATAATCTTCATCTCTTTCACTGCTCCTTTTCACCATGTTTGGCATAAAAATCCTGCATGAATTCGGTCAACTTTTCTGTCTCTTCTACAGTAACAGCATTATAGAGAGAAGCTCGCATACCTCCGACTGACCTAAAAAGATCGCGTTTTTTAAAGAAATTAAGTTGGGTCAATTCGTTCTAAATAAAAAATTGACGGATATTACCAAAGCAAGGTAAAAAATAGAGAAAACTAAATAATTTACCGATGTCCTTTCAAAGAGACCATTTCAAGCTTGTTGGCCTCGGCAAGGAACAACTCTTCCAACTGCTTGACTCCTTCAGGACCACCCACGCGGAATGGAACGTTCATGCGGCTGCGATAATCCAGCTCAACTGGGCAGCTAAAGAAAAATGCATAGAAATAAATAATACCCAAAGATAAAGCTAGATATTCAAAAAATAAACGGATTAGATTAACGTTAATCCTTATTAATGAAGCAGACTCAGAGGCTTAAGTCTTTAACCGGACTACCGCCCGTTTGCACCAACGTAAAGATTATCTCGGGCTTAAGCTAGAGATAATCTTCAAGTTCAGGATTGACTTAGCTGTAGCTTATCTCTAACTCTGAGTTAGAGATTATCTCCTGCACCAACCAAAATTAGTTCGAGATTATCCGATCTACAGCTTAAGCTCGTGATTATCTCGAGTTAAGGATTAACCAATCAAACGTTATTTATGTGTCATGTGATGAACAGTTTCGCCAATCAAATTGGAACATTTCGTCTGTTTTATAGCATGACTGTTGGAAATTTGAAGGCTATCTGTCGATGATAAAATATTGACTTGGGCGGCATCAGCCGACCACATGCGCTTGACTACGTATATATTATTATTCAGTTTGAGCGTTTTAATTAAAAAGGAAAGGATTGTTTGTAAATTCAAATACAAATATATTTAGATTTTAACGTTTAGATACGGATACAACATGTATAGATTCTTGGTTTTGATGTTTCTAAAGTGTTTAGGAAATTAAAATGTTTTTGATTATATCGATGAAAGCGTCTTTAATCAAGTGTTGTAAGGTTATGATGTTTATAAAGTATAACAATCACAATGCACAAAACTTGCTTCCAAAATAGAAGAAATTTACACCGACGGCTCAAATTCAGGCATCTCTAATGGAAACCTCGAGATTATCCTGACTTAATCCTACTCAGGGGTAGGATTGAAATTTCAATAGTTGGAGATTATCTCGAGCTCACGATTATCTCTAGCTTTAGTTGGTGCAAAGCTCGGTGAAGATAATCTCCAGTTAATCTTGAGTTAATCTCGAGATAATCTGAAGCTCGAGATTATCTCTTTTGGTGCAATCCAGTGTACAACTTAATCCGTTAATTCTTTGATGCACAAAACAGAATTATGTTTATTTACTAACAACTAGAGTTAACGACTAAATTTAAATCTGAACCGATTTTAACTGGTCTTTTCTTTACAAATTTAGTTTAATCCGTTTAATGCTTCAACTTCTTTTTAGCCCTCGTTTTCGACAAAGGAATCTGCAGGTGCCCAGAACGACTTTTCTAATCACTTCAAAACAAAACAGTTCTGCAATTACAGTTACCATTCTACTTAAAGACTGCCAGAAAGAAAGCTTAGGCATATAAACGCTAATCCCGCAGCTCCACTCCAGTTTAAAAAGCCAGAAAAAGAAAAGCGCCTACTGATAGAATCCTTTAGAGTCATCAATGACATCATAAAGAAGCTTAGCCTTCTGCTCATTTCGCCGAGTGATCTCCTCAAGACCCCCGATGTCCAGGATCCACTTCAGCACGAGATTCGTTATGTAAATGCTAAACAAATAAACACACAACAAAATAATACAGCCTGGAAAAATAAGAAATGTGCAACAAATAGGGAAACCTGACGACTCTATATAGAGCCGCAAGCTACCAAGAAAGCATTTAATCCCAGGGAAATGAAATGGGTAGCTCTTCTTACACAAAACATAATATTCTACATTATAGGACTAGTTCAACCAGGCATTGAAGCTACAGAATGGCAAGGTGACTGTGCAAGATACTACTACAATCAAACCAAAAGGAACAGCTAAAGACACCGCCTTGTCCCTCCACAAACATTGACCAAAGTGACCCCCTCAAATCGGTACGATAAGATTACAGTATTGTACTCTATTCATTTAATCATTACTTGAACATTGGAGGCGTATTGTAGAGCGAGTCCATCCCTCGCTGGGCCTTGTAGTCCAAAACGGAGGGACACTCGTTGTTGGAGTGACCGATCAGATCATCTCGGACCACTGCGATGGTCAAACCCGCGATCCCGATGTTCTTCTGAGCACCCGCAAACAGGACGCCGTGCTGAAATAGAAAAAGTATTGTTCCTACTAAAACCTACCCATAAAAATTCGGTTTAGCTTGCTTTGCAAGAAAATCAAGTTTAAATATTTTACCAAGAGTACATAATAACTAAGAGGGTGTCAAGCGTCTATTAAGATGGAGACATGCATTGGACTTAATAAATGCAGAAAACCCGCAAATTTAACTAGTAGTTGGTAAACGATTACAGTTTAGTTATGGTACCTTGCTAACGTCCCACGGTTTACTCAAAATGTTTGATGAAATATCGGCAACCAAGGGGATACCTTTGGTCTCTGGAACTGCATTATATTCCACTCCTAAATAAAGGGGTAAACGTACAATATTGGTAAGTTATTGTTTAACACTGTATCTACAAAGGAACTAAACCACAGAAATTCGCTGAGGAAATAAAGTTAAACCTCAAAACTCAGAGAATTTTCACATTAAACAAGAGAGCTCTGCTAATTAAAAAACAGAATCTGTTACACAGAAATCCAGTATTTGCAAACTTCCAACAAACGAACTCGATGCTACCGAAATAAATTCGACAATTCCAAAAACTTTAACGAAATTGACTTCTCTGCAGACTAATACACCATACTCAACCAATTATAATTTCACCCCACAAATTTAAAAAATATTTTTGTCTATTTACCATGAATCGTTTCATTAGCACAATAGTAAACATAGGCAGCGTCCTGTGACAAATTCCAGTGAGACGGTTCAGGAACTCCTGAAAAACAAACAAAAAAATCCTAATTTCCATTAAAGAGCCCCAGTCTTGGTTATGTCTGTGTGACGGAAAATTCCAATCAAACACTGACTGTCTAATGTTTCAAACAATTGAACTTTAACACAGCGTAAAGACAACAATTTACACAGACGATAGTTAGCTTGGCACTTCGCACTCCAAACGACACTGATAACAGCAACACCTAAGCAACAAAGCTGACCCATGCACGGAAGCCTACGCTGTGACAGCTAGCAAATTTCACAACAAAACAGTTTTAATCAAAACAATTTTAGTCATTCTCAAAGACAAGAAATTCCATCAATCATTGGAATATTTTAATTGAAAATAAATAAACAAAACTCCAAAATCAAACAATTTTATGCCGACAAGTTTTCTTATCTATTTTAATTTCAGCGCAATTCACTAGTTTCTCTATTAAAATGGGAGATAGATCGAATTTCGCGAAATCCAAAAATTTTGCGATATTTAAACTCAGCGTGGTCGAAAACATACCCATACCAAATTTCAGCTCATTTGGTCGAGCTTTTAAGAACTTTGAGTGGTGGGGGGGTAATCTGGAAAAGACCCGATCCGGTGTCACGGTGAAATTTTTCCCCCTAGAAATTTTTCCCCTAGAAATTTTTCCCCCCGGAAAAATTTCACCGGAGAAATTTTTCCCCCCGGAAAAATATCCCCGGGGAAATCTTTCCCCCCGGAAAAATATCCCCGGAGAAATTTTTCCGGGGGGAAAGATTTCACCGTTCAGTTGTAAATAATTTTTAACATCTATTTTCAACTTTCCAATTAATTTATTTTTCCCGAATTGAATTTTTAATTGTTTCCGAGTGTGATTAACAATTTTTTGTGAAGTTATTTCATAAGGAGAAGGCCCCAGCCCCTAACAAATAATAAAATTCTCAAAACTGAGATTAATATAGATTTGCCTTGAATTCTTCCGTTTTAGGGATGCAACATAATTTTTTAAAAAGGTCACAGATGTAGAAATGTTCAATGTGAGAGATTTAATGGCTGCACTTGAGCATTACTTTACCTATGTGTTTTTGTAATGCTCCCTTATTTGCGGATTCAATTCCAAAGATACAAACGGATTAAAAAACGGAAATATATTCTAAAATTTAAGTTGAACTAATTGAAGTTAAGCTGATTCTTTTGTCCCCAAATTTTCAAGGATTTATTCACAGATCCTATATCCTTTGGAAAATTCCCAGGAAGCAGTGAATGCATAGAGTATAGTATAGCCGAGTTAAGATTAATCCTTTTAGCTTGTTTAACTCAATTTTAAAGTTCTGGTATTTTTTCGAGAAGGGCTTTTACGGAAACTTTTTGGAACGCTATAATTTTCGCAATTTTGGGAGTTTTATTATTTGTTAGGGGCTGGGGCCTTCTCCTTATGAAATAACTTCACAAAACATTGTTAATCACACTCGGAAACAATTAAAAATTCGATTCGGGAAAAATAAATTAATTGGAAAGTTGAAAATAGATGTTAAAAATTATTTACAACTGAACGGTGAAATCTTTCCCCCCGGAAAAATTTCTCCGGGGATATTTTTCCGGGGGGAAAGATTTCCCCGGTGATATTTTTCCGGGGGAAAATTTCTCCGGTGAAATTTTTCCGGGGGGAAAATTTCTAGGGGGAAAAATTTCACCGTGACACCGGCAACATTTTAAAACTTTTACGGCCCCAATCTCGCCGGTAGTCGAGTACGTCGGTAGTTTCATATTTCTATCATTATGTTACTCTGTGACACAAAAACAATAACAACAATAAGTGTCAGAAAACGTACTGGTATATTCAGTCAAAGGCGGATTGAAAACGGGATTCACCGTCACAAATTTCTTGGCCTCTTTGGCAGCCTTATCGGACCAGCCGCCAGTAACCAGATAATCGGCCACAGGTCGATCAGCCTTCGAAAGATGTCGCAGATTCAAAGGAACGGCGGCAAACTGGCCTGTACCGCCGCCTTGCAGAAACAGAACCTGGTAGGAGTCAGGAATGTTCCTAAAATCACAATCAAAACAAATAGAGCACAATAAGCTTTTAAGCTAAATCCCCTTTATACAAGAAAAGGTTAAAAGGAATAAAGAAGTTGTGAAAATTAAGATATGTTGATTTGGTTTAATTTTGTGTTCGTTTAAAGAAATTGAGTCCTTCGTACTGTCACGGCGCAGTTTTTCCCCCGGTGTAAAATTTCCCCCCGGAAAAACTACACCGGTGTGGATTTTGCCCCCGGAAAAATTACACCGGTGTGAAATTTCCGGGGGGAAATTTTGCACCAAAGCCAGAAATAATGCAGATTTCAGTTTAAGAATTAAGTTTTGCTCATAAATATAGCAACAAATTTATGCTTTAATGGTGGGATATGATTAGCCTGAAACGCTGAAATGCCAAAATAATTACTCATTATAACTCATATACAAATTCAGCTTCATTGGAATGTATAATGAATAAACATTCTTTAAAAACCAAAAATTTTGAAGGATTAATTAAAATTATTGTTATATTCTCATTTCGCATTTGATAAATGAGAAAGAAGAAGAAAACCTTAATAAAGAAAATTTTATGATAAAGCCAACTCTAATATTTCTTATGCACTAATATTTTATGATTTTATTTCTAAGTAAAAATATATGCATAAATTAAAGCTTGGAAACTTTTATCTCGGAGCCCAAGCCGTTAAGCAGCTAGGTCAAATTAAAACCTATTTTTGTTTATTTCATAGATATAAATCATATGCAGCAATCAATGCATTCGATAAAAGCTAATAAAGAATCATTCAATTAAATAATAATAGCTAATAAAGTTAAATTAAATCATTTTATTAAATAAGAATCTTTCTTAGTAAAATATAAACATAATTGAAATTTTGAAAATTTTAGTCTCAGAGTTCAACCACAGCTCAATGGTGAAATCTTTCCTTCGGGAAATTTTGAAAGGAAAGTTTACAAAATTCAGGTTAACGTGGAAAATTTAGATTAATTTCAATTAATTGAGATTTCAATTTGTACACTGAAATTTTATTTCAGCTTAATTCAATGAATTTTCTAAAATAAACTTTAAAATAAATTTTAATTTAATTGATTATTATTATTCTTGTTATACGTTTGCCCTACATACAGATTTGGGCTCGGAGATAAATGAAACTTTTGGAGATTTTATTTATTTTTACTTAGAAATTGAAAACATATAATATTAGAAACCTAAGAAAGATTAGATGTTATTATTTATTTAAGTATTTCATCCTTATTAAGGTTTATCAAATGCAAAATAAGCAATTGAATACAATAATGATTATAGTCAATCCTACAAATCTTTTGAATTTTCAAGAAATTTTATTCATTATATATTTCGATTTAATTTTGTATCTCCATCTCAGTCGGATTATTATAAGAATAATTATTTTGTCGGATTACGCTAATCATATTCCATCTTCAAAGCATAATTATGAGCCATGATATTATAATTATGAGCCAAACTCAATTTATAAACAGAAATCTGCATTGTTTCTTGCATTGGTGCAAAATTTCCCCCCGGAAAATTCACACCGGTGTAATTTTTCCGGGGGGAAAATCCACACCGGTGTAATTTTTCCGGGGGGAAAATTTTCAAGGGGGAAAAATCACACCGTGACACGTACAAATTCTAAATTTCAATTTTATAAGAATCATTTACCTAAGCGGATGTAATACCTCAGTGTAAAATTTGTTGTAAAAACAATTTCAAAGAGAAACTGGTTAACTAAATGGATGTTCCACGTCTTACGAAGTGTCAGAATAGATTTGTCCAAATAGCAAAAACATCTGCCATGTTTGCAATGTTCGCATATAAATGTTTTTCTGATAGAATCCGAAGCCTCGAAAGCAAAAAATAAACGAAGGCAAACGGATGTAATTGGGCTTACATTAAGTTCCTCAAATTTTTCTTGGTTTCGTTCATCAAAGCTGCAAACTCCTTCGAACGATGGCTCATTTCTAAACTAATAAAAATACACAACTATGCAATCAAGCATATAAAAATTAATTACAGGAAAAACAAGATAAAAAGCAGTTTTAGTCCAGACATGTGCAAGAGGGGAAATTGGATATATATCCTGGAAATTCGGGGGATGGACCTTCCGGATTTTTGCCAGAAAACCCCCGAAAAATCGTGATTTCGGGGAGGGGTGAAGGTACCTTCTGGAGGGAGTGGCCTGAGCTCTACGTCTGGTGGTGAAAAATCTCCCATCCCCCAAGCACATGACTACCAGCACCTTAGATCCAGATTCGGGCCTATAGGTAGAGATCAAAGCCACAAAACTTTGGTTTAACTTGAGCGGCGCTCTACCACAATTGATCAGAGACGTTTTAAGTCTAACCTAAACCGTAGAGATAATTTTGGAAATGCTAGCGAACCTCAATCATCCCATAGAGAAGCATACCATTTTCAATTTTAAACCACTATTAAACGTTAATTAGGAGACCCTACTAAAACTACCTTATGCAATGCTAACCTAATATGCTAACTCCAGTAGTTTCGTATTCCAAGAAATCATGCTGGGCTTGATGCATTACCTAAAAATTGTGATAAAAATAGAA
This sequence comes from Trissonchulus latispiculum, assembly GCA_030248195.1. Taxonomy (NCBI): domain Eukaryota; kingdom Metazoa; phylum Nematoda; class Enoplea; order Enoplida; family Ironidae; genus Trissonchulus; species Trissonchulus latispiculum. The sequence continues at coordinate 27,482 of JASAND010015983.1, forward strand.
AATTAGAAAACACAAGGAAATAGCAAATGACAAAAACTAACCTACTACAATATTATGCTTTTTTATATTCCTTTTCATTTAACAAATTGCTAAAAAAAGCATAGCACAACATAGCTCACAAATAAATACCTCTTCCGGTAACTTCGCAGGTCCCGGAGAAAAATTAAAGACCTGCTTTGACTTCACACGCTTGATCATTTTGAGGATTTCAATGCAACAATCAACAATAAAGAATAACCAATATTTCTAAAACGGATTTTAAGATAAGAATACATAACTGCTAATCAATCAATCAATCGATTTTTAATTAATTAAGAACTAATTTAATTCAGAATTGTTATAAAATAGGGTAAAAATCAAACTTCGAATCTCAAAACAATTTGTTGCCTAATAAAAACACAACGAAAAGATTTCAGAACAATAAAAAGAATATTTCTGAAACGCTACCAAAAACAGACTAAAAAACCAGATAAAACTAGCGTACTAGTGGAAGTCACCAGAGCAGACAAAACATCAAAATAATATGTAACCGTGCGCGGTTTGATGGCGGTAGAAATCGTCACTCTAGAAACCCAGAATCCCCTGAACTGAAACTGTGCAATAAATTCTTTTATTGTTCAAAATCTTTCGTTTATTGTGTTTTTATTAGGCAACAAATTGTTTTGAGATTCGAAGTTTGATTTAACAATTCTGAATTAGTTCTTGAGGTATATCTTAAAATCCGTTTTAAAGCAATTTATTCACATTGTTGATTGTTGCATTGAAGCTCCTCCGTCAAGCGTGTGAGTCAACAGGTCTTTGAATTTTCTCGGGACAATTTACCGGAAGAAATTTGTGAGCTATGTTGTGCTATGCTTTTTTTAACAATTTGACCAAATGAAAAGGAATAAAAAAGCATAATGTGAGTACAAATTAGTTTTTGTCTTGTGTTTTCTAATTTTCTATTTTTATCACAATTTTAGGTAATCACGCTCCAGCATGATTTCTTGAATACGAAACTATGGCGTTAGCATAATAGCTACATGCATAAGGTAGTTTTAGTAGGGTCTCCTAATTAACGTTTAATAGTGGTTTAGAATTGAAAATGGTATGCTTCTCTATGGGATGATTGAGGTTCGCTAGCATTTCCAAAATTATCTCTACGGTTTAGGTTAGACCCAAAACGTCTCTGATCAATTGTGGTAGTGCGCCGCTCAAGTTAAACCAAAGTTTTGTGGCTTTGATCTCTACCTATAGGCCCGAATCTGATCTAAGGTGCTGGTAGGGTCGTACGGGCTTGGGGGATGGGAGATTTTTCACCACCAGACGCAGAGCTCTGGCCACTCCCTCCAGAAGGTACCTTCACCCCTCCCCGAAATCACGATTTTTCGGGGGTTTTCTGGCAAAATCCGGAAGGTCCATCCCCCGAATTTCCAGGATATATATCCAATTTCTCCTCTTGCACATGTCTGGACTCAAAAAAAAAAAACTGCTTTTTATCTTGTTTTTTCAGCAATTAATTTTTATATGCTTGATTGCCGAGTTGTGTATTTTTATTAGTTTAGAAATGAGCCATCGTTCGAAGGAGTTTGCAGCTTTGGTGAACGAAATTGCCAAGAAAAATTTGAGGAACTTAATGTAAGCCTAATTACATCCGTCGCCTTCGTTTATTTTTTGCTCTCGAGGCTTCGGATTCTGACATCAGAAAAACATTTATATGCGAACATTGCAAACTTTGCATGTTTGCTATTTGGTCTCCAAATCTATTCTGACACTTCGTAAGACGTGAAATATCCATTTAGTTAACCAGTTTCTCTTTTGAAATTGTTTACACATAAATTTTACACTGAGGTATTACATCCGCTTAGGTAAATGATTCTTATAAAATTGAAATTTAGAATTCGTACATGTGACGATTCACTTTCCCCCTTGAAAATTTCCCCCGGAAGAATTACACCGGTGGGGTGGATTTTCCCCCGGAAAAATTACACCGGTGTGAATTTTCCGGGGAAATTTTGCACCAATGCAAGAAACAATGCAGATTTCTGTTTATAAATTGAGTTTGGCTCATGAGTACAATATCATGGCTCATAATTATGCTTTGAAGATGGAATATGATTAGCGTAATCCGACAAAATAATTATTCATATAATAATCCGACTGAGATGGAGATACAAAATTAAATCGAAATATATAATGAATAAAATTTCTTGAAAATTCAAAAGATTTGTAGGATTGACTATAATCATTATTGTATTCAATTGCTTATTTTGCATTTTTGATAAACCTTAATAAGGATGAAATACTTAAATAAATAATAACATCAAAACTTTCTTAGGTTTGTAATATTATATGTTTTCAATTTCTAAGTAAAAATAAATAAAATCTCCAAAAGTTTCATTTATCTCCGAGACCAAATCTGTATGTAGGGCAAACGTATAACAAGAATAATAATAATCAATTAAATTAAAATTTATTTTAAAGTTTATTTTAGAAAATTCATTGAATTAAGCTGAAATAAAAAATTTTCAGTGTACAAATTGAAATCTCAATTAATTGAAATTAATCTAAATTTTCCACGTTAACCTGAATTTTGTAAACTTTCCTTCCAAAATTTCCCGAAGGAAAGATTTCACCATAGAGCTGTGGTTGAACTCTGAGACTAAAATTTTCAAAATTTCAATTATGTTTATATTTTACTAAGAAAGATACTTATTTAATAAAATGATTTAATTTAACTTTATTAGCTATTATTATTTAATTGAATGATTCTTTATTAGCTTTTATCGAATGCATTGATTGCTGCATATGATTTATATCTATGAAATAAACAAAAATAGGTTTTAATTTGACCTAGCTGCTTAACGGCTTGGGCTCCGAGATAAAAGTTTCCAAGCTTTAATTTATGCATATATTTTTTACTTAGAAATAAAATCATAAAATATTAGTGCATAAGAAATATTAGAGTTGGCTTTTATCATAAAATTTTCTTTATTAAGGTTTTCTTCTTCTTTCTCATTTATCAGATCAGAAATGAGAATATTGGAATAATTTTAATTAATCCTTCAAAATTTTTGGTTTTAAAGAATGTTTCTTCATTTATACATTTCAATGAAGCTGAATTTGTATATGAGTTATAATGAGTAATTATTTTGGCATTTCAGCGTTTCGAAGATAATCATATCCCACCATTAAAGCATAAATTTGTTGCTATATTTATGAGCCGAAACCTTTAATTCTTAAACTGAAATCTGCATTATTTTCTGGCTTTGGTGCAATTTCCCCCGGAAATTTCACACCGGTGTAATTTTTCCAGGGCAAAATCCACACCGGTGTAGTTTTTCCAGGGGGAAATTTTACACCAGAGGAAAAATTGCATATTGACAGTACGAAGGACTCAATTTCTTTAAACGAACACAAAATTAAACCAAATCAACATATCTTAATTTTCACAACTTCTTTATTCCTTTTAACCTTTTCTTGTATAAAGGGGATTTAGCTTAAAAGCTTATTGTGCTCTATTTGTTTTGATTGTGATTTTAGGAACATTCCTGACTCCTTTCTGATTCTGTTTCTGCAAGGCGGCATTCCAAGCCAGTGGTTGCCGCCGTTCCTTTGAATCTGCGACATCTTTCGAAGGCTGATCGACCTGTGGCCGATTATCTGGTTACTGACTGCTGGTCCGATAAGGCTGCCAAAGAGGCCAAGAACAACGTGACGGTGAATCCGCTTTCAATCCGCCTTTGACTGAATATACCAGTACACTTATTGTTGTTATTGTTTTTGTGTCACAGAGTAACATAATGATAGAAATATGAAACTACCGACATTACTCGACCGGCGAGATTGGGGGCGTAAAAGTTTAAAATGTTGCCGGTGTCACGGTGGCCAATTTTTCCCCTAGAAATTTTCCCCCCGGAAAAATTTCACCGGAGAAATTTTCCCCGGAAAAATATCACCGGGAAATCTTTCCCCCGGAAAAATATCCCCGGAGAAATTTTTCCGGGGAAAAGATTTCACCGTTCAGTTGTAAATGATTTTTATCATTTTTTTTCAACTTTCCAATTAATTTATTTTTTCCCGAATCGAATTTTTAATTGTTTCCGAGTGTGATTAACAATGTTTTGTGAAGTTATTTCATAAAAAGAAGGCCCCAGCCCCTAACAAATAATGGGGCTCCCAAAATTGCGAAAATTATAGCATTCCAAAAAGTTTCCGTGGAAGCCCTTCTCGAAAAAATACCAGAACTTTAAAATTGAGTTAAACAAGCTAAAAGGATTAATCTTAACTCGGCTATACTATACTCTATGCATTCACTGCTTCCTGGGAATTTTCCAAAGGATATAGGATCTGTGAATAAATCCTTGAAAATTTGGGGACAAAAGAATCAGCTTAACTTCAAATTCTTGTGCAATTTCGCTTAAATTTTAGAATATATTTCCGTTTTTTAATCCGTTTGTATCTTTGGAATTGAATCCGCAAATAAGGGAGCATTACAAAAACACATAGGTAAAGTAATGCTCAAGTGCAGCCATTAAATCTCTCACATTGAACATTTCTACATCTGTGACCTTTTTAAAAAATTATGTTGCATCCCTAAAACGGAAGAATTCAAGGCAAATCTATATTAATCTCAGTTTTGAGAATTTTATTATTTGTTAGGGGCTGGGGCCTTCTCCTTATGAAATAACTTCACAAAAAATTGTTAATCACACTCGGAAACAATTAAAAATTCAATTCGGGAAAAATAAATTAATTGGAAAGTTGAAAATAGATGTTAAAAATTATTTACAACTGAACGGTGAAATCTTTCCCCCCGGAAAAATTTCTCCGGGGATATTTTTCCGGGGGGAAAGATTTCCCCGGGGATATTTTTCCGGGGGGAAAAATTTCTCCGGTGAAATTTTTCCGGGGGGAAAAATTTCTAGGGGGAAAAATTTCACCGTGACACCGGATCGGGTCTTTTCCAGATTACCCCCCACCACTCAAAGTTCTTAAAAGCTCGACCAAATGAGCTGAAATTTGGTATGGGTATGTTTTCGACCACGCTGAGTTTAAATATCGCAAAATTTTTGGATTTCGCGAAATTCGATCTATCTCCCATTTTAATAGAGAAACTAGTGAATTGCGCTGAAATTAAAATAGATAAGAAAACTTGTCGGCATAAAATTGTTTGATTTTGGAGTTTTGTTTATTTATTTGCAATTAAAATATTCCAATGATTGATGGAATTTCTTGTCTTTGAGAATGACTAAAATTGTTTTGATTAAAACTGTTTTGTTGTGAAATTTGCTAGCTGTCACAGCGTAAGCTTCCGTGCATGGGTCAGCTTTGTTGCTTAGGTGTTGCTGTTATCAGTGTCGTTTGGAGTGCGAAGTGCCAAGCTAACTATCGTCTGTGTAAATTGTTGTCTTTACGCTGTGTTAAAGTTCAATTGTTTGAAACATTAGACAGTCAGTGTTTGATTGGAATTTTCCGTCACACAGACATAACCAAGACTGGGGCTCTTTAATGGAAATTAGGATTTTTTTCTTTGTTTTTCAGGAGTTCCTGAACCGTCTCACTGGAATTTGTCACAGGACGCTGCCTATGTTTACTATTGTGCTAATG
>JASAND010015984.1:0-11499 GCA_030248195.1 Trissonchulus latispiculum
TATATATGTCGCAGTCTAAAAGCATTTTCCGTCTAATTGCAATTAGACGGAGAATTTCAGCCTAATTGCAATTAGGCTAGTCTAATAGCATGAGACTGAGCAAAATGCTGTTAGACTGAAAATTTTCAGTCTAATTGCAATTAGACGTACTGTTGTTCGTCTAATTGCAATTGGGCGAACAGTGCCTCGTCTAATTGCATTTTGATGTAAAATGTGTTAGTTTATGTATAAGAACAGCGCTTCACTGTAACTGTATACGGAGAAGGGCACATAAACTCGAAAAGATATTACGTCATTAAGAATAGCTTTGAAAATATAGAATTAGACATTGGAAACGTGAAAACTTTAAAGGATTTAAAGGATACTCCAAAGGATTTTGAAAACAGTAGAAATTATCTACAATTTATCAGAATTTGAAGACTTTCAAAAGCTTAAAATTTTCTAATTTTGACTGTCGAACTAATATTTGGATCTCAAGTTTTTATACAATTTTTACAATATTTTTATATTACACGCACATTTTTATTATTGCGTAGAAACCCTCAAAGTAAAAATGGGCTAAAATAAAAAAAGTAACAGTATATAACATTCTTTCAAAACAGTAACAGTAATTCATAAATAACTGCGAACCCCCACAAAACCAAAACCTTTTATGCAATAAAATGGATTTTCTTGTTAAAATAATTTCCTCCACAGTGCTCAATACTTGGAATCCAAATTAAAGTTCGATTGGTCAAGGTTTGAAAGTTTTTGGATGTCTTAAAATTAAAAGAAAATTATATATAGATGTGTGCACTAAAGTTTTCAAGTTTTCAATATCTAAACGAAAAGTATTTGTACTATATATGCTCTTAAAACTATATATACTTAAAATATCTTTTCGACCTTATGTGCCCTTCTTTACAGTTACAGTGAAACGCTATTCTTATACCTAAACCAAAACATTTTACATCAAAATGCAATTAGACGAGGCTCTGTTCGTCCAATTGCAATTAGACGAACAATAGTACGTCTAATTGCAATTAGACTGAAAATTTTCAGTCTAACAGCATTTCGCTCAGTCTCATGCTATTAGACTAGCCCAATTGCAATTAGACTGAAATTCTCCGTCTAATTGCAATTAGACGGAAAATGCTTTTAGACTGCGACATATATATAGTACAATTATGCACTCTTGATACTACTTATTTGTGTATTATTATTTTGTTCATCAAACTAACCGGGCAAGATAAGCTTGTCGTATTCGATTACATCCTCAACATTCTGAGAATCAATGCGCTCCAAATGACAGACCCCGGAATCCAGCAGTCTATCAATGTCCTTCAAATATGGATGGCCGTAGTAAATCAAGTACTTCCGACTGAAAACTACTCGACTTTTCAGCTTTTTGATGAATGAAACTGAAGCAAATCCGATCTGTCCAGGCCCTGGAAAGAGTCCATGCATTCCCTTGCGTCTGGAAGCAAAATAATGGTCAATGCATAAGGCTGAGAATGTTTCATGCACGCTTGCTGGGAATTTCGCGACGTTTCGTCCAGAACTGCTTAAACGGTGACGTTTTTTGAACATATCTAGATGCTTCAGCAGTTTGAAGATCGCTTAGTTAGGCTCCTCAAATTTTTATGTGCTTAAGGGGGGGTCGCGAATTTTCGACCATCGCCGATTTTTCTCATTTTCACATATTTTGTAGTCCCCATGGGTCCCCAAAACAAGACAGTTGCGTTTGTTGCAAAACTTTCTCTCTATCATTCACAACAGGCCTCCAAAGGTGACCCCGACATGTGTTAAACATAGGAAAAAGAAAAAGTTATTAAAATTTCGCGGTGACCAAAAGTTTGAGCGCTGTGTAAGAGCAAAATTAGCTATATCCTTCCAAAATGTTAATCTGAACTGGGTAGCGTGTTAGTATCTATATGAGGTGTTTTTTCGTTAGCTCTAAGATTTTCTAAAAATTTTCAAAGTTGGATGAAGTCGGTTTTTGCTAAATTCTGACTTATAAAAATGCCATCGAAGAAATGTTTCGTCATACCCTGAACTAACCATTCACTGCACAAATTTCGCGTATAGATATTAACACAGTACACAAATAGAGCTTCAATTTGCATACACACAATCCCTGCTGTTGATTGGGAGTAGATCACACTTTTGGTCGCCGCGTTGGCGTTTTGCCTCAAAATACGCCATTTTCTCAAATTTTTATTCCGCTAGAGCGGAATACCTAATATGGGAATCTAGTATGTTTTGTGTGTCTTCGCGTGTTGGCAGTTGAAAAGCGCCTATCTTCAACGTGTGGCTAGCTATGCATCATTTTTTGCTTTCACAATATGCAAATTAGTTCAGACGTGAGATGAAAGTCTCTGTTAACGAAACTACTGCTCCGCGTTGGTTATAATTTGGTGAAAATGCGTTTTCGAACCTTTGCTTCAACTCATGCTCTGTACATAAAAACTACTTCATGAAGTGTCAAACTATTTGAGGTGATTTAGTGGTAACAAAGCAACGTTGCTGGTGCATAAATGCAACTTTGCTAGCAACACAGCTACTCTGGTTGGGTGGAACGTGTTTAAAGCTTTGAAAAGTAGGCATGTCGAAGCCAACTGGATAACTGTATAATTGCAGAGGGGGGCAGAAAAGGGGCGTTGAAGTGGCATAACAGTAGATTATTAGAGCAAAATGCCAGTTAGTTGCTACTCTTGTAGCAGTTGTAGTTGTCTACGAAACATCACTAGCACTCTTTCTCAGGGTACAAGTAATATTAATCCAAAATTCAGACAATTCTCAGCAAAGGAATATTGCCCTTTTAGGGCACTACTTGTTGAATATAGTGGTCCATAAGTCGGGTGAAACCGAGCTATTCCAACCAAATTCGGTGTGCCAATTTGCACATATGAAAGGAAGATGTGTGTTAAATTGCACTGCAATTGCTGGTGTTTAACTGTGGACGCATGCTTCAGTGCGATGTCGGAGGCCTATAGTCAAGAAATGGCAAATTTTCAAATTTTTCAAATATGGCCAAATTTTATATCAAATTGAAGCTCTCGATGTCCTGAACAATTTATCTTCTTGCACCAAGTCTCTACAAAGCAGTGTGAGAAAGTTAGAGCGCGTTAAAGTTTGAAGTAGATAATACAGTCGGAAGGAGCTTGAACAAATCGTTCAAACGCCGTTTCTCGCTCGGTGCTTGGCGTATCATTGCCATTTGCACAGCAATAAATAGTCCCAGATAGAGGCTTCAATTTGATCTATTGGCAATGCCGTAGTCTTTTGTCATCCTATGTGCACACGACTTCGAAGCCCTCAGCAAGACATGGTGCGTAAATACTAAACTGTAGGGATTTGAACTGCAATATCTCTTACCTGGATAGACCCTAGACTCTAAAAATTTGTCTTGTTTTTGGACACATATGGGGGTATATTATAGCCAAAAATGAGCGAAATCGGTGACTATAAAATTTGGTACCCGGCGACCCCCCCCCTTAAGGGCTTAGCTTCATAGGAAGAGATGGGCCAAACGTCGCGAACCTATCCATAGTTCGGCCATGAAGCGCCACACTCCGTAATGTGACTGTAGTATTACTACAATCACTAGTAAACCTGGTGATTACCTCAGTGTCTGAGGACCCATATTTTCAGTTGACTGTTTGAAATTTTACCACTGCTGCATTAGAGGAAAATAGTCGGTAAGCACATCCTGCCTATCTCTATATTACAACAGTCACCAAGAAGACTACTAGAATTTGTCACCGTCACAGCTGCTTGGTTTGTTGTAGGACTCGAACGATTGTAAGGCTGCAACAAGTTTTAGCTGTACCAGGTCCGTTAATTCTATTGAAGTACCAAGGCCAATATGAAGCTATTTGAACTTAGGTTATTTAAATTTCCAAAATCTGAGATAATTTGACACACACATATTTCTTTGTGGTTCCTCCGCCTATTTACTTCCATAACAGCAGTAAAAAATAAAAACAATGGACGACTTGGGTTGGTATAGATGATTAATAATTAATTAATAAGAATTGATATTTCATAATAATTAATAATTAATAAAAGCTAACCTTAGTTTCGGTTGGACATAAACCTGTGCACTGAATATGAGACCGTTGGACATCTCGTTGAGTGCCTCCATGGCCACAATTTCACCTATTTCGTCCACAACCACAGTAAACCCGCCGGGCGAAGTGTGAAAATTCAACCGCAACGCTTCCGCGCCCACCATAAGATGGCTCTCAGCTGTCAAATCGTCCGCCACCTTCACATCTCCCTCCCTCATTGGCCGAGCAGTATAGGTTCGACCATCGATGACAATTGATGACATCGGATCTGAGTGTATGTCTAAAACGATTGGATTGGATTTTGTGTTGCGTTGTCACTTGACAACTTCGGAACAGTGGGTGAAATTCAGGTTGTACACTTTTCAGCTAATTTATCTATAATTAAAAGCGATGTTATAATTAAAGAAGGGTCCCAGCTATCTGATAAAGGTATCGAACGATATCGAATATGGCTCGCAAAAAATTATACTCCAATCTGCATTCTGCAAAGAATTGAAAATTGCATATTTTCTAAAACTTTTTTAAAAATTATGAAAAACCAAAATAAAATTATTTTAGCCACTAAAAATAGCAAATGTTGGGTAACCGCTGCATAGCCATCTTTATAATCACTCGAAAGATTTCATTGCGCTCTACACTTTTGCTTTTCGGAGCAACTAGAAGCTTTCTTCCTGTAGTAACATATTACCATTTTTAATTTCGGCGTCAAAAACCCGCCCTTTCGCTGAAATCAAACTTTCTAATTACTACTTCAGCTAACCGTGAGGTTAAAAGGTTTCTAATTAATATCCCATATGCTTCAATGTTTAAATCAACGGTTTTTTCAAGGTTATACACGACCATGGATTAAGGGCATTTTTTATTTCAACGTAGGAGGACTGCTATCAATATAACAGATGTATTTTACACATAAATACCCTGAGACCATTTTTCTAGTTGCTATGATAGCTGCTTCCTTGCTAAAGTTTACAACTTGACAAATTTGGAAAAGGAAGGCAAATACAGTTTAGCCAATTTCTGCATTACGATAAACGATTTTATAATAATTAAAAGATGGTCCCTAACTATTTGATCCAATGATCCACTTAAGTCTGCGACAAATTTGAAAATTTGCACTTTTCCTAAGATTTGCTGAAAGCTTAGAAAAAAACCAAAAAAGTCCAGGCTTAACAATTGAGAATAAAAACGAAAGGCGAAACTTCAGCCTCGCAACAGTTGCGATCTTACCAATACTACTTTCTTGCGCCTGGGCTGTGTTTGCGAGACGAGCAGAAGACCTGTGCGATTAATTCTCATAACATAGTAGTTCCAGTATAATCTACTGGTTTGCTGGTAGGAGTGCACACAAACACAAATTGCAATCTGTAACAGGGCTGCTGCCTTGATATCAAGTTTTGTGGGGACACATCCTAGTTTCGTTCGTTCTTCATTTGTCTTACAGAACAGCCGATAAAACTAACATTCTGCGACGATAGGGATAGTTTTCACCCATTTCTTTAATTTTAATACATTTAGTAGTTTTAAACTCTGTCTTACAGCGTGTTGCAAATCACGGTTGTTGAGAAACATTTTCAACTGTGTTCGCATGTTGTCATAATTTTGAATAGGTCACACAAAATCACTTCGGAGGTAGATTTAAGTTTGCACAATCGCTTAGGTCTGCGAGTTCTGTCTGGGTCGGGCCACAAATTTTGTGAGACTGTTGGGGCAGTCTCGGTCTGCGACAACTTCCCAATAGGTTACTTTGAGACTTGGTCAAACTTTAATGTTGTTGCATGCAGTAGCCCATTTTAGTTTCACTTAAGAATTTCAACCTCAGTTTCGCCCAAACTAATTCCAGTTTTCGTTTCAGTCGTGATTTCAATCGATAACACTAAATAGTTTAAGGGGGGGTCCATTTTTGACTTTCGACTTTCTCCTATCTAGCTGATTTTCACATATTTTATTGTAAAAATGGTATATTTTAACGAGTGTGTAAAATTACAGTCGTAAGTCTTAGGGTTGTCGAGTAAATTCACTTCAAAGTTGAGATTTCATGTGTTAAACATAGGAAATTTGAAAAGTTGGCATTTTTTGTCCTGCGCCAAAAAATCTTCCGACAAACGCTGATGAATCCGGACAAATTACACATTGAACTAACGTTAAAATGTTAAACTGCGGTACCCTGGAATTAGAATTTTAATTTAGGCCTTTAACGTTATTTAATTAATTTTTGAAGGAATAAAATTTAACATGACTTGAGCATTAAATCAAATTTTAATCATTTAAAATTAATTAAAAAGTTTTAAAGGCATTAACATTAAAATTCTAATTCCTGTGGACCCGCAGTTTACCTTTTTAGCTTTATTTTAATGTAAAAATTTGTCCAGATTCATCAACGTTTGTCGAGAGATTTTGAAACTTTTTAAATTTCCTATGTTTAACACATGAAATCTCAACGTTGAAGTAAAATTACTCGACAACCGAAAGACTTACAAATTTAGTGTTAAAAACTCGTTAAATATACCGTTTGGACAATAAAATATGTAAAAATTAGCGAGATCGGAAAAAGAATGGCTCAAAAATGGACCCCCCCCCGTAAGTGTGGGCTGTTAGGGTCAGAATTCGACCCTCACCGGTTTCGCTCAAATTGTGCCCATTGATACTCCTTAGGGCCCTGCACAATCCACTGAAATTTGAGATGATAAAAAAAGTTGCAGTCATTCAAAATTTCCCATTATTGAAAATGACCCAACGTCGGGTATGGGCAGTATGGATTACTCAAATTTTGGTTCGCAGCGCCTTGGATTACTGTCCCTATTAGCCTTGTAATCGCGTATTACTAAAGAATTGTTTGGTGTACTGGTGGATTACTACAATTAATAGACGAAGAAAATCTAATCGTTACTGCGCTGAGTATATCGTCTTCTACAAAACAATGACTTTCCTTACGGTTAGGCTTAGACTTAAGCCCGGTTCATACATATTTTCCGTTTGTCCGTTTGTCTGTTTGTCCGAATTTCCGTTTTTCCGTTTGTCCGTTTTGCTGAACTCACAGATCAGTTCATACCTAGCTTTCTGTTTGTCTGTTTGTCCGTTTCCGTTTGTCCGTTTGTCAGTTTGTCTGGTTTGCTTTTCTAAACTGATTCATACTTGTTGCTTACGGACAACGGACAACGGAAAAGTAGAGCAGTGTTGAAGTCTAAACGGACACCCCTTACGGACAAACGGACAACCAGACAAACGGACAAACGGACAAACGGGCAAGCCAAGCGGACAAACGGAAAAACGGAAAGGTATGAAGTAGTATGTGAGCGGACCAACGGACAAACGGACAACCAGAAACGGACAAACGGACAGAGGTATGAACCGGGCTTAAAGACAAAGGTTTACAGGTACCGATTGATATAGAAATTGTGCATATTTGTAAGCTTCGAAAAATTCCGAAAACTCACATTTTACTTATTATTGGGGTTACCGCACATAAACGATTACTGCAAAAGTTACAAACGGAAATTTGAAAAAAGCCCTTCGACAAGTTTTAGAGACACATGCTAATTGATTAATTAATGATTTTAGCTCATTCTACTAGGTGGTCGAAAACAATAATTCTACACATGATAGATGACGAAATTACCAAAAGGATTAAGAAGTACACTTAGAATAAAGTATATGACATATGTTTACATATACTGATTTTATGTTTCAGACTTTCTCTACTGTTGAGTTGGCATTGATTCGTATCCTGCGATGCTTGCAGAGTTACTGATTCATTATTCTCTGCCTTTCGCATTTCTATTTCTGGTTTCCTGGATAATTATCAAATACCTTCGCCATCAAGGGGAACCACCGGGCCCCTTCTGCTTACCCTTTCTAGGGTATCTTCCTTTCTTGTATGACCGCCGACCATTGGGTCAGCATTTGAACGAATTGGCCAAACTGTATGGCCCAGTATTCCAGGTTCAAATGGGGGAGTGCAATCAGATTGTGTTGAACTCCCATACTGCAATCAAAGAGGCATACAAACGGGCGGAATTTTCGATTCGTCCCCAAACCACTACGTTGAACAGAATTTTTATACAGGCCGGAGAAGATAAGCTTGTTTTCGCCAATGGCGAACGATGGCGACAGTCTCGGAAGATCGCTCAGCATGCCCTGGGGTTGTTTTCTGGATCGCGAAATGCCCAGCTGGAGGCAAACGTTCATAAATGCCTGAGTTGGCTGATTGCCAAATGGTCAGATCAGGTCGGCCAACCCGTGGTCACCAAACCTGATCTAATGTCCTGCAACGGAGCAATCATCGCATCGCTTTGCTTCGGTAGCCATCCTGATCCCTCCGACAATTTTCTTGGTACAGTGCTCCTCATATAGACATTGAATAATAATAATAATAATAATAATAATAATAATAAATAATAATAATATTGAATAATGAGAATGAATTGATAGTGTGCAGTCGTTAAGCATAAATCAAATGAAATGAGAGCCATGCAGGACTAACCTCCGAACTACCACAAAACCAAAGTCCGGCCAGCATTAGACCCGTAAGTTTTCGTTGGCCTACGCGCTGCCCAACCTACAGTGTTCACGATAGCACCAAATTAACTGAAGTGAATGTCAATGCTCATGACAATACACACGCCGGTTGAATAGTAGAAAGGGGGACATAAAACAAGTAGTTACACGTTTTGACGGTCAATTGGCTAATTTTTGAAAGATTACGTATAAAACAAAAATTTTCTATTCTCTAAAGCATTTATCGTTGGTGGATCTCAAACGCTGTTTGTTTTATCCTTGGTGGGTCTCAAACCACCTATTGCTATATCTCGTATTGTAGTGTAGACCTTGTTCTTGTTTCCCATGGTTGAGAATCGCTGAAATGTGCATTTTCTTTAAAGTGCTGCGTTAATTTAGTGTAACAGCTTGTGGGGAGACAGATGTTTTTCAATGAAACAAAAACTAGGATAAGGACTAAATCTACCTACTTTATGACTGCGACTAATACTAGAACTTACGAGCAATAACAAGATTTAATTTGTAGCTAGCTAGCTGCTGGTTGCTACAAGAACTAGTTAAATATTAAGATCATTCGAAAGCTCTAAGCGTGCTCAATCGAAGTAAACCATTACATTTAAGCTTACGACGTGTATAAATTAAGCTAAAGAGAGATGAAAATTTGCTCAATCTCAAACATTTCCTACTTTGTTAATAATTAATTTTAATTTCATTACAGCAAATCTGTCACACTATCACGAAGATTTCTTTGCCAGAATGGAGGCCGGACTTTGGCTAACCGATCTGTTTCCGTCGCTGGAACCCTTCTTCCACTTTCAAGTCAAAGGAGCCATCCAATCCTACAAACAGTTTGTGGACTACATCGACGCAGCGCTACAGAGCTATGAGCCCAACCAAGACGTCCGTACAATAGCAGACAGTCTCTGGAAGGCAGGGCAAGAGTTGGCCAGCGAAGAACGCGCGTCGGAGGAAGATATTCGTCGAATTGCCATCGAAATCTACGATACCGGTTTCTTCACTACCGCTGAAAATCTGGAGTGGCTGCTGGCAACGATGGCAGCCTATCCAGATATTCAGCGGCAAGTGCACCAGGAACTCGATTCCTGCGTTCGCGCTGGCCAATTGCCAACCCTGGATCAACACTGGGATCGCCTGCATTTCGCTCGAGCCTGTGTGGCTGAGGTTCTTCGCTGGGTTACCAATTTCAGCCTCGGTCTGCCGCGGTATTTGCAGCGGGATGTGGATTTTCTGGGCTACAGGCTGCGCAAAGGCAGTCACATTATTTCGAATCTTTGGGCGGCCAACAATGACCCGCAGCGATTTGAGAATCCGAGAACGTTCGATCCCAGCCGATTCATCGCTTCTGACGGAACGTTCGACAGCCTGAAGTCGGAATCGGTGTTGTCCTTTTCCTGGGGCAAACGCCGTTGCCCGGGGGAATCGATTGCAAAGCAGCAGCTGTTCCTTATGTTTACCGGACTCATGCAAACGTTCAAGGTCGAAGTGGCGCCAGAAAATGCAGATCTGAAATTTCTGGAGGGAATCGAATTTTCCACTCTACTTAGTGTTGCTCCGCACAGACTGATCTTTAGCAGCAGAAAGTGACAGTAGTCGTTTGTCTGTGGCCCGATGCATAAAAGTGATTAGTTGATCAGTGATTAGTGATTAGTTGATTAGTCTAGCAGTTTTTCGAGAAAAACGTTTGCTGCAGTCCGTCGATTTTGGAGTGTTTGGTACCATATCGTAGCTGTTGAAGTGCTTTATCGAAAATCGTGATGTGTTTAATTTATCCTCACTGAATCGTTCAGTCAAAGGAAAACTTTGAACTCAATCATAAATTCTAATCATCTAATCAACTAATCACTAATCACTAGTCAACTAATCACTTTTATGCAACGGGCTGCTGACGTCGCATTATTTGCATTTATTTGTTGTCTTTGTTGTTTGCTGTTTGCATTATTTACATTTATTGTTGTAAGAATAAGGAGTCAAATAGTAGAGATCCAGAGTACATAAAACTGTCCAAGTATGAAGCTAGTGACTTTTAATTATTTTGCATTTTGTGGTGGTAAATGAAATGATAGAAAAACAGATGCGAATTCTTGGTATTCCAAGAATTCTTGATTCGAATTAGAATTCTTGATTTCCGCTGTCGTTGGAAACTGGAAAAAGCGGCTGCGGATCAGAGTTTGAAAGAAAAAATTTTAAGTGAAATTTTAAGAAGCGAAAATTTGAAAAATGCAGAGATTTGGTAATGAAAGTCAAAATTTGCGGCTTCAAAATTTGCGTTTTGGATAACTTAGCTTTAAATAGCCACAACTTGTGGTGTGGTAACCCTACACAGAGAAACTTATAGTCATTCTGATTTCTCACACCAAGATCTAGAACTTTGCTCTTTAAAGAGTATTCTTCAATTCCGAACGGGGTATGAGATAACAGCGAAAAGTGATTTTCGAGGCCTAAAAAGACCACTTTTCGTAAAATCAAGTATTGCAAGATTTCGACAGCTTCAATAGCGCTGGTCCGTCGGTCAAGTATTGTCCGTATTTTCGAAGTGCTAAGGGACATGTTTCCAGTCCAAAGAAAGCTCTCTGCGGCATCTCTGCCTACGCACAGCAACGAAAATGTGATATTTTTAATATTGCAGCCAGGTTGTTTTGAACACGGATTTCTCTCAACCCATGCAAGCGACTAAGCGGCTTACACCATACATATGCTTGGGGGGGAGGGGCTTTGTGGGGGTTCCCCCCATACAAGGCATTTTAGTTACACGACAAAACAAACACAAGACAGATAAATAGATTAGATATAGATTAGATAAACATAATAGTCCCAGTCACATATCTGCTTATGTTCCGGCATAATCGGCATTTCTGAAACAGAAAACAACAATTGGTATTTTAATTGTCAATTTTTTTAATTGAAATAGATACATCTGAGCAATACGTAACTT
>JASAND010015986.1:0-20156 GCA_030248195.1 Trissonchulus latispiculum
ATAATAGTTCTTTTCATTCAAACAAATGCATGGGAAAACAACAAAATGTGTGGTGAAAAATGAATGCATGCATATACAAACTCTGGCAAATTTGGAGGGACCAGGCCAGGCCCCGACGCACCACTCACTAGATTTTACAACCCCGCGCCCAGTTGCATTTTCAAAGCAAAGAATAAAATCTCTACATTGGAAACTAAACAAGGGGGACAAGCAACAACACAACTAACCAAAATTCAATAAAAAATTCCAGGCTGACTTTTTTAGAAATGTTAAGACATAGCAACAAAGTTTTAACGCTTAGAAACAGCGGAGATTACATCATGAATATATATTAGACGTACAGTTCCACCAGCCTGTATATCCATAAAGACTACAGGATTGTCCGGATGCCGCAGCTGTTCCTGCAACTTTTCCCAGGCTGACATCTCTAAGCTAACCAAAATTTGTGCAGAAAATAAAATCTAAATAAATGAGCAATAAATATATAAATTAACTAACAAATTAGAAATCCAAAATGCCATATAAGCTAAGACTGAACTACATAATTGGCTTACTTTGTAGTTCATCATAGCAAAATTATTAAAGACCGGCTGAAGAACGCAACAAAAACTCAGTAATAATAGCAACTAAGGGACTAATAAAATTTCTTTAAATAAGATTTACAAAAATTTTGAAAAAATCGCTCAAATTTTCCTCTATGCCAGAAGATGCAAATGCTGACACAAAATTTGAGTTTACACAGATTTCTTTATTTTCTCTTAATTATCTGAATACTGATTGTCTTGTCTGCAGCTTGGATTTGTCTTGTCTGCAGCTTGGATTTGTCTTGTCTGCAGCTTGGATTTGTCTTGTCTGCAGCTTGGATTTGTCTTGTCTGCAGCTTGGATTTGTCTTGTCTGCAGCTTGGATTGACTTCTCCCCGAAATCGACCTCTCCCGGAATTTTTTGAGTGCCCAAATTTTTGTTAAAAACAGGCAATTTTCAACAATTTCCCGGCTTCGCCGGAGATTTTTTCATAAAAATTGCTATTTTTAGCCTGAATCCGGGTGTTTTTGAGATGAGAATGGTTGGCATTTGTACCCGCAAAATACGCCAAAAATGTATATTTTTCGCCCATTTTTGCAAATCCCCCCCCGGAAAAAGTTCCCCAAAAACACCCTGATAGCGAAAGCATTCGGAATGTGGCACCAAGGAAAATATAACTGGCTGTTTCAAAAAGCACAGAATGGGTATCGCTGTATTACAAATCGGTCCCTCGGATTCTAGATTTTCTCATGTCGTATTACAAGGGCGTATCCAGGGGAGAGTTTTTGGGATTGAAAACCCTGCTTTTCTACTTTTATAGGAGGGAAAATTTTATCAACACCTATTATATACAAAAAATGTAATTTTTGTCAAAAGCCCCCTCCTTTTCAAAATTTTGGATACGCCCCTGGCTCGTATATCAATCCATCACCGTGTAGCAAGCAGTTTATTCTAATTCCATCTCTGAAGCGAGAATCTCTAGTTTAAATTTTCCGATTTTAACAGCGTCAATTGTCCTATCCCAAATAATTAACGCAAATCACAAACTTTCACTTCTCAAAGTGGATGATGAACCTCGGTTAATACCGGCTTCCTTCCAATTTCAATGAAGACGAGAAAGACTGACACACAAACCGAAAATATCAACCAGCGATTGTCACCACATGAACAGAAATTAGGAAGACAGCTTACGTAACGGGGACAGACTCATTCTAATGGGCCTGTCAAATATATCTGACAAACGACTGACTTTGAAGATTCAAGAATCTCTTCACCATAAAATTAATCTTATATTAACAAAAAGTTCTCTCTGGAGAAGTCTCCGTTTCCAGTACAGGGTAAGGGATTAGGTCCTCATCCCAATTTTATTGCACTCTAATACGGCGTGTCCCCTCGAACTGTGGCAGTGGACGAAGGGCCAGCACGACACAACAGATGACCCTAAACAGTCTCCTGTTATTGAGCTGACAAGAACCTAAGACAAAACAATATGCTTAGTCCCCCGCGAATTTCAAGAAGCTTTTGGGCAAGGACTATTCGAACCATTAATATTTAACTATTCAAAAGCCAATTAGGAACAATGAAAAGCAATCATACACTGGGCGGGTTAGTCGATTTCCCCAATATATTGGTCTCACTGTTTCAACAAGAGCGCTAGGGCTTCCGTCGACTTACGCGAAGGTTTTAGGCTTCATAGAAACTGAACTCAATTACTTTACTTAGTGCTGTAGTGACACATCGTTTTTCATTTCTGTTAAGAATAGAAAACAACTAACATAAAGCACATGCTTTTATTTAACCACAACATAAGACAAAAAACTTTATTTGCAAATAAAACAGGTACTGAAAACAAAACGTCAAATGTATGTATATAACAGAGAACTACAAAAATAATTGCACAGAGCACTGACAACAAAAAATTAAAACGACATCCGCCATACATCTTTTACAATTACAAGTACTAGATCTTGTATGGAGACACTATTTTTAATGAGAACTGCCCGGATAAAACTCATCTAAATTCAGAATTTTCATCAAATCCAGCAAACTTTAGGAAATGTCCCCAGCTTTGATAATTTCGCCATACATCGAAACGTTAACAGTGGAATTTTCGACGACGACACTAAAATATTAATACCTACAACTCACCGCTGAAAAAATAACCCAAAAACCAGCCTGCACCAAACAATACCAAAGATTGATTAAATAAATATTTGATTAAAACTATTAGCAATTCCTGCTCACTCAGCACAAGTCAAATTATTTTTTAAAAACAAAGCAATATAAATGTGGAATCGATTAAAGCTCATAATTTTTGCAGAACAGAATCATAACAGCCATACGGTCGAACACGGACGAACATCCGCATTGGCTCAGCCTAGCAAAATCGCAAAATCAATTTTTATACATCCTGCGCAGTGCTGGGAGGAACCAATGTCGATGTAGACTTTATGGGATTCACTGCAATTGATTTCGTTGTTGTTGCTGGATTGCCACGTATCGTTCGAAACACCACATAAGCATAGATGATGCCACCAAAGACACTGAAAAATTAAATATGTACAAAATATAATAATAAAACAGCTATGTACGTAATTTTAACTTATAGTTTTGTTACAAACTAGGTTATAATGAGATTATAGAATTAATCTAAAATTATATATAGGATAAAATCATCCCCTCCACCACCCAACGCAATAAATGATGGAGCTCAAAAAGGAAAATCTCAGTCCAGACCTCTGGGATTTGCCGGCGTCGCAGGAATTTTTTGGTCAAAAATCGTCAATTTTGGTACTCAAACTCAATTTTTGAGCATTTTTAGCATAGTTATAGCAACACAATATGTAGAAAACAGGCTATTTCTACTGTATTTTTGGCATTTTTAGAGCATTTTATCCCCCCACGTTTGGACTTACCCTCCCACTAGTGGGGCCCACACTGTCCCCACCATACGTGTGGGGGGGGGGTTTCACCCCCCCCCCCAGACCTGAGCTCACCCTCCCAGAGGGGACCCTCACCCCCCCCCCCAGAGTACAGATTTTTCCGGTAAAAAAACGGAAAAACCCGGTTTTTCGGCGGCCTTCGGCGGCCCTTCACCCCCCCCCCCCCCAACTTCCCCTCCTGCACATGTCTGCTCCCCACCCCCACTTTTTCTCCTAAAATAAACCCAGGAATGTACGTACCTTATGTTAATTCCAGCAAAATTAGCCACACTGAAGAAATAATCACCACTGGATATCATACCAAGATAGGTGACAACCGTGTTCTAACAGAGGAAAACAATAGACAAAATAGACAATGCTCTGAGTCTAGTTTAAAAGTTAGGGAAAAGTGACAAAAGAAAAACTCCTTCCAAATGGTTTATTTATATAACGAAAACTAAATTAGGAAATACAACTACACGAATTTTTTTTGATACAACCCTTGTAACAATTACACAATACCACCGTGAGAACCATAAAAAGTCAAAACTAAATTAATAGGGTAAGCTCCAAACAAAACGAAACGCAGTTACTTTGATAGGTCCAACACAGGTGGTTGTCAGTGGTGAATTATAGTGAGTGCAGAGAACAATGGAATAGTTTAGAATAAAGCCTCCAATACAGGACAGCAAAAGCAGGACTAGAAAGCTAGTGTCATTCCAACCATGATAGGCAACTGCCTAGAAAATAAAACAGCAGCAATCTAGTAGCAACAAAGTCACAGCAGAAGAACATTACAATATTACCGCACTAAACCAAGCAGTGGCCCTGGGTTATTTTCTAAGGGCCTTTTCATAAAATGATTAAACGGATTAACTTAAACGGATTAACTTAAATGGATTAAATGGATTTAAAAGACGTATTCATAAAATTACGGATTAAACTACTTAAACGGATTAAACTTTGCCACGACTTAAACGGATTAACTTAAATGGATTAAATTAAGTCATTTAAGTAGTTTAATCCATATTTTATGAATACGCTTTTAATCCATTTAAGTTAATCCGTTTAAGTTAATCCATTTAATCCGTCAGTTTAATCCTGATTTTGTGAATACAAATGAAGCTAACATGTTTCAGAAAGTATCTATTCCATTAATATCAATTTCGCTGATTGATGCTACCGTTGTAAATTTTAAAAGCATATTACTTCAGTTAATGAGTGACAAAGTCCTACTTCAAACTATGGCTAACATCTACAATAAGTATCGTTCATTGCGCATATCAAACTTTGTAGCGTTTTTACAACGATGAGTTTCTAGTTTGGTTTTTCGAAGTCCTTGCTTGAGAATTAACTGTTCACTAGACTAGTAACAATAGATTGCTACTTTGAGATTATTAGCACAATGCGTACATATGTAGATTAATTCTGCACCAGAACAACATTGAAATGTTGTAATCTCGTAAAAGCACGCCCAAGAATGGTGGGGTTGCTTTTGGTTGATTCTTGACCATTACAAATTCTGCTGAGTTCACATATTTTGTAGTCCCCCATGGAAGTTCTCAAAACTGCTACTACATTCTGTTTAATTATTCAAAGATGACTCCGACGTGTTATATATTATAATTATTGGAAAGTGAAAAAGTTACGCTAAAAAATTGTGTCTAAAAGTTTAAGCTTTAAGTTTGAATTTTTGGTGAATCTTTAAATTTATAACTTGCCAAAATAGAAGCAAGCAACAATATTTCCAAAACGTGCGGTTCTGTCCTGAATTGTCAGCAAATGTTACAGAAATGGCTTCTAGCGATGCATGCACTCTCCAATAAGAAAACTTTTTTCGGTTTTAGTCTTTTTTGAGAACTTTTTCACAAAAAATCACCAACAAGTTTCTGTAAAAAGGTGCAGATTGACTGTTACAGTAAAACTAACGTCAAATTCGAGCTCTCCGACCTCTATAACCTGAGTGCACATCTTTTAAGGGACAGTACCTCAGCCCCTTCTGACCGATTGACCGGCTGTTAGCCATGACCCCAACCCTCCGAGAAAAGGAGTGGTCAGGAGGACCACATAATATGTAAGCTAAAGCTACATAGAAACTAATGCCACATTTGAATTCGACGTCCTGCAAAACCTAGCTTGGCACGTTTTTAGGCTTCCAGGGCTTTGAAATACAGCTTTTGACCTGTCATGTGGCCTACGCCAAGGTGATGTGACCTTGATGTTTAAGGTGCTGCAAGAATTAATTAATATCTTTGTGTAAATTTCACCTTACAAGCTCAATTCTTTATGACAGCGGATGAAACTTTCCAGATGCATTGTTTTGATGCTATTTAACATTCTGGATGGAACTAGCCCCGCATTTTTGTGGTCAAGAAATGGCCATCTTCGAGGTAATCAGTTTTTCAAAATTACTGCCAAAATCTTACGGACAATTTTAGTTTATTTTATACGCAATCGATACACAGTAGTGTTGGGATTGGCCGAAATTTTCCCTGGTTGCCTTTTGCTTGGCCCTAAGCCAGTAGCCATTTTTTAGCAATTTACCAACGTTGGCTAGCTGGAAATTACTGTTTTTATTTGTCTACCGTGCTTAATAATGTGTCAATTTAATTGAACTGTATTAAAAATAGCTTTTCCAATCGTTAGCGCCAATCCGCGATATTTCTGTTTTAATTTTGCTGGAGGACTGCAATTGATAATTGATGAGACGTTGACCGCTATAAAAAATTAAAAATTAAGTTGTTAGCACCACAAAAATTTGCATGCAATTAGCAAACCTATTGAAAAACTAAGCTATCTACGATAAAAGAGTACGGACATATCGAGAGCTAAGTGTCATGTGTATATGCAGGTAAACTGAAAGTCTGTAGTAATGTATCTAATGTAATGTTTATAATGCAACATGTGCACGATATTATTTAGAAAAATTAAATTTAGTAACACAGTTGACCACAAAATCAGTAACAAATTTGAGCTTGGCCAACAGTCGGCCATTGGCCGGCCAAGCCAACTGGCTGAGATTTTCTCGGCCAACGGCCAATGGCTTGGCCGGCCAACGCACAACACTAATACACAGTCAAATTCTATATTTATCAAGCCTACTAGCTGGAGTTCGTTGCTTTAAGCTAGAGATTTGGCTGAAAAACTATTTTGTAAATATTTTGTTTGAACATCGATTTCTCAGATACTACCCAATGAAGATTCGCGTAATTTTTGGCAGGGCGAAAATTTGTACTGTTGCGGAGGGACATTTTGCTTTGAGCTAATACTTGTCCAGTTGCGAAAAAAACTTAATGGGAGCCGCAAAATTTCGTGTCATTTGGCATATTTTCTGGAGCATTAAGACATGTTAGCGAAATCCAAAAAATGTCCCACATGTGCTTCAAATCAAAGCAGAAAAAGAAATTTTGGCCGACTCTACAGTTTTGAGAAATCGATGTTGAAAAATTGACGAACAATATTTAGCCGGTATGTCAGAAAATTTCTTGGGAATTTTGCTATTTTCTGTAATCATATGAATGTACTCATTATAGGCTTTAAAACCATGTTTAGAGCTTTTTCCAACTTCTAAAATGGCAAAAGTGACAGCGTTTCAAAAATCACTACTCAAAAGGATACCATCACCAAAAGTACAGACTGGCTATACTGAACTAGTTTTTAAATAGTAGTAGAATATTGTATACATATTATGTGCTTCAATCAAAAGCTAATCTCTTTCGAACTCCGAATAATGGGCAAGTTACGACATGTAAAGGTACAGCACATGAGGAAACAACCACCTACAACACGAGTCCCTTTTCGTAGCTGCAGCTTTTATTTTGCTATTTTCTAGCTAAAGTTGTTGCGCGGGAAAGATGAGAAAAGTAGACTGTATGCGGGTTGCGTAAATATTATAATATCTGACTTTCCAGAACGAACAGCGATTTCATTATTAACTGTGAGCGATCTTCCGCTATTTGATAGAAGTATCGAGTGATCAAACCATTGTCTCACCTAAAAATTACTTCCGTCGGCAAGAAAGTTGAAAAATTGCACTCGTTCTATAATTAGCTAAGAAAATTCTAGAAAAGCTAAATACGTTTCATTATGTTCATCGAAAAGAGAAGATGTTAAGCTACATTTTGATATAAAAATGACTGCATAGCTCCAAGCAATGAATGAGCAATAGAAGTTTAAAGCTGATGTCACCAAACAGAATCGTTACTATAATTGATGTTTAATCCATTTAATCCCCGCAAATAACAAGGATTAAACTTTAGTGCTTTTGAACTGTTTTTCAAGTGACGGATTAAACGGATTAAACTTAATCATTTTATGAAAAGGCTGCGGATTAAAGTTTAATCCGCCATGGTTTTAATCCGTCGCGATTTTATGAATACGTCACGGATTAAAGTTTAATCCGTCGGTATTTTATGAAAAGGTTTTTGATCGACGGATTAAACTAGTCCGTTTAAGTCACGGATTAAACTTTAATCCGTTTAATCCGTGAGCGTATTCATAAAATGATTAAACTTTTAAGTTAATCCGTTTAATCATTTTATGAAAAGGCCCTAAGAATCGTCAACTTTGAATCTTTTTTATTCCAAAAAAGCTCCCATCGCACCCCTCTTCCACCGGACTACTACCAATGGGCAATTTTCTGTGAGCCAGCAGACAACTGAAGCTTTGTCAATTTTCGATAATTCGGCAACAGCAAACAGCCCGACCAGTGTTAGTCAAAGAACATAATATATAGCACTGACACTGAGCCAGAAAAATGTAGCTAAACCAATCACTGCTACTTTCATTAATTTGCGGGTGGGTTTACAACCCATGACACCGAGCATTGAAAATCCAAAAAACCTCCCCATCCCAAAAACATGAGCACGGATTTGACGTAGTGCCAGTAATTAAAAACCAGACAAGACTCACAAACTATAGGGGTTACAACTAGTGATGGACACCGCACATTTTTTCCCAAAAATTTTCGATGTCACTTCACTGTTAAACGGTTATCAGTTTTTCTGCCATTTTTCGGTAAGCCGCAAATTTTAATCATACAGGCAAACTGCAAGCCTTGTTAAATTTTTTGATATTTTTGTCGAAAATTTGCTAATTCTTCATTACTTTGTCTGAAATGTAAACAGATACCCAGATATCTATGTATCTCAAATCGGATATTATCCGGATATTCAGTGCCCATAGTTAAAAATTCCGTACATATTCTCCACAAAAGAGGTGGAATTGGGTAGGGGGAAGCAATAAGTGACCGAAAAAGAAAATGACTCAGACATTAGAAATAAATAAAAGTAGTAATGAAAAGAAAACCTTTTGATACTCTCCACTGACGACCAGCAAAGGCAGCATCAATGGAAGCATAAATAAGGCGTTGTAAAACAGAAGGCCATACTGACCAAGATCCTAAAATAATAGCAAAAAATGAAATAAATTTATAGTTCTAACAAACAAAATTTAATTTAATTTAATTTTAAATGTAATAGCAATAATCTACAAAAACAAATCTGTACAAGATTGGATAGAAAATTGATTAAAGGTTTTAAAGCTCAGCTTCAATTTGGACATATCGCCAGGATTTTGGTTTGGTGATTTGCGTCTATCTACAAGCTTTCCGTTAAATCTGCCACGTTAAGAAATTTTGTGTCCAATTGAACTGAAATTACGTTTTAAGAGCACCTTCTCCACTATCCTGACATAACCATACTCTAATTGGTACGTAGAAGGAATACACTAACATAGGGTCGGTCGGACTTTGGGGGTAGTTGTACCTTAAACGAACAAGAGTTTTCGCAAAACTAACGCTATTGCACTAAAATTTGATGGCTTTACAAAATCTGTGAAATTAAATCTTAAGATTCTGAAAATTTTAAATTTTGACGTACAAATCCATCTCTTCAATCAATTTTGCTTACGCCTTGTGACCGATTTAGGTATGGCGTGTACAATTGTTCCGGTTGGGGGGGGGGGGTGGTTGGACTCCCAGACCTCTCTTCCGTGCTCAAACATACGGTAAAAGGTATGTATCTCCGTAAAAAGTCATTAATATTGGCTGAATACAGTAAAACAATTAGCGATTTTCCGATTTTTGAAACCGGTTCCGGTTCCGGTTCTTTACTACCGGTTCCGGTTCCGGTTCCGGTTCTAGCTACCGGTTCCGGTTCCGGTTCTAGCTACCGGTTCCGGTTCCAATTGGTATTTTTGATAAAAAAGCTGAAATCACTCGATTTTTTATTTTTTTGGCAATTGCTATAAAAACTTAATATATTTAACTGCACAAAGCTATGAACGTGTTTTAAACAGTGTTTTGCTTACTTTTTACTATGTTATTTATATACAAATATTTACTGTGAAAAAGATATGGTCTGTTTCATTTTTACCAATATGTTGGGGAAAGTTTGGCTACCAGAGCTTACCAAAACACCTACTAAGTATTCTCAATCCAGATAAACATTTAGCTACTGCCCTTCAGAAAGCGAACGTCGCACAGAACTTTCCTCGACCAATTTCAAGCAGTCCAATAAAATTTGCTTATCGATTCAACAGCTACAGTTACAACATTACAAAGCTTAATCATTGAAAAAGCTGCTAATCTCATCTCGGGGTCGAAGATTTTTTGAGATTGAAAACTATAGCAGAAAACATTGGGGAAAATCGTTGAACGGAATTGAAACTTTTCGAGCACTTATGCAGCACACAGGTACAACTAACTTCATACCTTTAAAACCAAATATTGTATGTTATGTACAATAAATAAAATCAAGCTGCTAAGTTTTTATTTTACATAGAACTTGTTTTAATTTTTGTAGCTGAAATAAACAAATTTGTAACAAAAGAGCGCTATTCCCTATCAAATCCTAAACCTATATATAAGCAAAAAGTACTAAAATATGATTATGAAATATGAAAATTTTTAATTGACCATCAAAGGCATTCTTTTTCGGTAGCGCTAGCCAATTGCTTTGCTATTAATTAAATAAGAACGGTACCTCAGGGATACTGTTGCTCAGCTTAACCCTTAATCTGGAGTTGCGCCTTCAGTATACTGGTTTACTTCAGTTGAAGTTTGCACACAAATTGCAGAGGCAACAGCTAAAGCTGGAAGAGTTGCAATTGCCGTAAAGCATCAAATCCTTAATGCTTACCTTTGTCATCCTTAAAGAAGAGTTAACATTGAATATACCTTAGTTTTTCTTTTTCTATAACGTTTTCAGAAAACTTAAAACATTGACTGAAAACTGTTATTAAAGACATCGTAAAATTGATATCAAATCTTCTCCATTTACACAACAACTTTCAAAAACAAAATTTCATATCTAAATATAAGTACCAAAATAAAGTTAAATTCCAAATGCTAAATTCAAATTCCTAAGAAAATTTTAAAATTTTACAAAATAAACCTTGATTGAAGTTTCAAACAGTCAAAATTAACACTAGAACCGGCCGGTTCCAAAAGCCACCGGTTCCGGTTCCGGTTCCGGTTCTAAAAATCCTACCGGTTCCGGTTCCGGTTCCGGTTCTAAAAATCCTACCGGTTCCGGTTCCGGTTCTACCGGTTCTTTTGGAACCGGTCCCAGCACTAATTACGAAGACTGCCCAGAGCAAGTACAAAGTGTTGCTAAGTTTGCTCCGTAAAAGCAGGTGAAAACCAAAATTATCCGGAGCAGTCTTGTAATCTGTAAAGACTTGAAAATGTCGGAAGAATATGTCCTTCTTGAGAACGATTTCTGACGTAAAGGAGGGACGTTTTATAGGTTCTTCTATTCTTCTTCTATCGGTTCAGCTTCACAGTATAGTGATTTAGATTTGGAAAAATATTTGAAACAACACAGACCATATTAAGAACATCCCAAATTTACAGAACAATGAAAAGGCAAATCCTTCAATACCTACTTTGGCATTGAGTTTCTTCTTCATAATGACTCCATTAGCAGCCGTGAAGAAATCGTTCAACAGTATGATCACATAGCCAGCAAGATCAAAGCTCAGATCATTTCTGCAAAAAAATGTTAAAAACAAAATATGAACAATATTGCGTGGAGACTGGTCCAACTGACAGCAGCAAAACATTTTCTATCGTATAAAATGGGCTGAAATGAACGAATCTGAGCGGAGCAGACTTGTTTTGAGGCCAAAATATATTGGGAGGGGGCTCATACATGAACGCCTTGTGGAAGCGATTTTTGCCGTATTTTAACGAAAAAGCGATTTTTTTGCAAAAACGACGTTTTTCGACGTTTTATCAAAAAATAGTGATTTTAGGTGACATTTTTGGAAATTTGAGTCGTAAAACCTATTTCTTTTTCAATTTTCTTTCCCTTTGTAGCCAATTTGCATACCCCTTGTGGGAGCAATTTCCGGACTCCTTGTGGCAGAGGGGAATGTCCCCTTGCCCACAATGTGGAGGGGGGGGGCTTCATCGGGGACCATGCCATCGATGGGGACTCACCCATCTCATTTTCTCTAACTCTTAAATACTTCAAAGATATTAGAAAATTGCTTCTATTAGAAAATATAACAATCAGACATACAGTACGCTTTACATCACTGTACAGTTACGTTGGTCGTTTCTGCCCGTGTTAAACATGTGACTACGAATTGCTGACGCAAACTTCAGCCACGGCTTGTAAAATGGGCCTGCGTAGACAGACGTAGAGCCTTAACTAATTTGAGTCAGAAAAAAAGGACGTTCCGATGTTTCAACTAGACAGGATCCGCTTTTTCCAGATTTCTTTCTCAGAGTAGTCGACTAGGGGGAGGGGCAGACAAAAATTGAGTCTATCACCCCGTTTCGAACTTACATTGCAGCCACTACAGCTCCACCAATCATCAGAATCACAGATATTATCACAGCCTTGGAAGGAATTATGCTGAAAACGCAAACAAAGAGCAGAAGATGTCACTTTTGCTCAGATACCGTCCTTCCATAATTGACTTAATTTTGATAAAAAAACAAGGTTCCTAATTCAGAAATCGATGGACTGCAAAAAATAGAAAATGTAAACACAGAAATCTATCATTTTGAGCCATCAGAAAGGCTATGGTTAGGCTGCCTAACTATTTCTAGGGCCTCAGAAAGCAACACTTTGCTTCCTGAGAATATCTTACCTAAGAATAAAGTATTCACCCAGCATGGTCATCAAAATAGAGAAGCGTCGCATCACGGTAAACATGGGCAAGCTATAAAATGACAAAAAAACAGAAAACATTTTAAAAAACCAACTCAAAAGTCTTTTTAGCGGGAGAGGGCGCCCCCACCCTGACATCATACCCCCCTCGGCATTTGTTGGGTGCCCAAATTTTCGCCAAAATTTGGCGAGTTGTCAAATATTATGTTTCGGCTTCGCCAGAGATTTTTCGTACAAAATGGCTACTTTAAGTATAAATCCCTGTATTTTGATACCAAATACCATTTTTGGCTCATTATGCAAAAAATCTCTCCGCAAATCTCTTCCCCCTGCACTTAAACGTTCAGCTAAGAGGGGAACTTTCGCAGGTAAGCTCGTCATTTTTAGCTACAAAATCTTTATCAATACACAACTTGCCACCTCTCTTGCTTTAGAGAAAGGATGCCCAACTGTTGCATAACGTAACACAGTCAAACTGAATAAATTACTGGGAACGTCCAAAGCTCAAAATGCTGGACAGACATGAATGTTTACTTTAATTTTTGAGTTCCGCCCAATCCTGTGATCAAGTTCATCACATAGAGAATAGGCAAGGGAAATATCTGAAAGCAATATTATATATATATATATATATATATATATATATATATATATATATACCCAGTGACAAGGATATAACCAAAGGTTGCAATAATTACGTATTAAATGATTGTCCAAACTACTGGATCGACAACAGAAAATGCAACAAAGTCGCTACGAGTAGGAAGCAATATATGCTAGTTCTTCTTGGTTTGGTGGTCGATTCTCAGAAACGCTTTGCCATCAATAAAATCTATTGGACGAATCCTCCGCCAAAAAACTACAAGTACAGGAAATGGTTTTCGACTAGAGCAGAAAGCAAAAAACATCTTGACTTTCCTTCGTTGTTAAGTAATTCCTCTCTATCCTATATCTTCCCCCTTCAAATCGCTTTCTATGAGGGGAGTACTAGGTTTCTGCCCTATTCCGACGAGTGACTTTCTTTGTGGAGACATCATGCCACTGATCATTTTAAAAGCTTATTTTTAAATTTAGATGAGCCGCTGTGTGGATAGGTATCGTTCAACTATTATTCTGGCTTTCAGTGTCTTCCGATTGAAGCAATAAAATAGATTCGGCTTGCAAAAAACAAAATGGAAATTTACAAAAATTGTAAAGATAAATGTGTATATAATTTCTGTCTTGTCTTGGATGTTATTCTAGCATACCTACCTTCTTTGTACCTTTTTTGTTGAGACATCATGCCGTGTCTGTTAATTTAAAGTTATCGCCAGAACCTGGTGAGTCAGGTTGTCCCACGTACGAATAACAGACTGGGCTTACAAAGGTTTTTGCAGAACTTAAATTCATGAAGAACATGCCACAACTCAGTACGTAGAAGAACGCAAGCGTTTGAGGTTGGGAATTAGCGTGAAATATATCCATACGTAAGCGTTCCCCTGTGCAATAAATACAAGAGTCAAAACAATACTCAGTTAAACAATAATGTATCCTTAATCGCGTCTAAATTGAAAAATACGTATGCTACACGTACCAAGAACAAACCTGACGAACAGTGGACCAATCCAGCGAAGGATACGATACTACACTGCACATTTTCAGGCCAAAAATTACCACCACTGTCGCTATCATCTAAATTACGAACAGCCTATATATATGTATCGTGTATATAATGAACCCAAATAATACAACATGGGAGAAGGGTCATAGAAAATGCTGGATTGGAAGCGGAGCCCTTCATGTTGCAGATCCTGCGATGACGAAGGCCCAAGTACAAGTACAAGTACAACATGAACTGGAATATGTGCATATATTAATAGATAATTAACAGACGAAAAATCAAAATCTCGCTTAAATCACATTCTTTATACTTTCGAATGAAGTCCAATTCACTTATATAAGCTCGTCATTCGTGGCTCACTTAGCCAAAGAACTTAGCAGTTTCTGGACACCTCTTACTGAGTGGGGGGACATAGGTTAACGCGGGGGAGGGTCTGGGGGGGTCCAAGCCCCTCCCAACCCGGACAAGGTACAAGCCCTATCACCGTCGGGGACAAGGGGTAACGAAAAAATGGCCAAGGGGCAACCAAAAACAGCCGGAAAAATTAGTTTTTACAGTAAAATTTCAAAAATTCACTTCACCGGAATTTGTTAGCTAACATGTTTAATTTTTCGGGAAAATCGGGCAAAATTTTGAAATTTTTTCCAAAGATTGAAGATTTTTTTTACAAATTTTGACAAAAAATTGCTAATTTAAATAAAATTAGCGTTAATTTTTTGAAAAATTTTACAAATCTTTTTCTTGCGGTACAAGCCCCCCTGAAAATTTTTGTTCACGGTACAAGCCACAAAATTTTTTGGGGACACGCCCCCCCCCAGGACCCGACCCTATGTTAATGTATGGTGGGGGACGTCCAAACACAGTTTTACGGGGGGATAGCCCCCCAATTATCCCCAGAGTTCAGCGAAAGGTAGCTGAGCCCACATTTTCAGGTTTCCAGTAATGTAAAAACTTCGATCTTTCCAATTAATAGTTTTGGATAATAAATAGCCACAACAACAACAATTATGCCGAACTCACCTGACCGACCCCAATAAATAGATAAGAGGGAAACCTGAAAACCAGAATACAATTACACTAAACCTTACATGTTACAAGATTACGAAACCATGGTCAAGGAGGCTGTCTGCTGTACAAGCTGTCTGAATATGGCTGCCTACATCTTCATAGATTTCGACTTACGAAAAATACAGAACGCTAACAGACTCAACTGCACTACAACTTGTACAACTTACAATGGTAAAAACATTTTTGGCCCATTCTTTAAATTAATTAAAATTCCGCAGTAATGCCGTAAATTAAAATTAATAATTAATAATTATATCAACATATCAGTGTTATCATGGGCAAACAGTTTGACAAAACTTACCCATAGTTTGTTAGAATAAGTTTATTCACAAAGACAATTCCAATGGATGACAGGCCAAAGAAAACAGCCGACAAGATTTTGAGTAAGTAGACATCGTCCTTGCCAGAGTTCATGGAAAAACCTGTAAATATAATCTGGCACATTTCAAAGCCAAATTTATGGGGGCTCTAAGTTGCCCTCCATGGCCCACCAAAACATGGGAGTAATTATGAAAAAATTGGGAATTTTCCATTTTTCCTGCAAAAATTGCCAAAAAACAAATTTTAGGTGTTTTTTCAGCTAAAATCCAGCGAATCCGAAAATCTTTTGGAAAATTTAGGGCGAAAATGGTAAAATTTGGCAATTTTTCGGGTTATGGTGGAGAGGTAGAAATTTATTGGGGGCGGCATTTTATGGGAAGGGGCTCCTCGAATGGGGAAACGAGGTCGCCGACTGAGGGCAGCCCCAGTAAAAATAAGCCAGATAATGCATAACAAATAACACCTAACAGGCATCTAGGTAGTTACGTTTGTAGTCAATCGAGGAAAAACTCCATTTTTTCAGACTTTTGGACGTGTAGAACTCATTTTTTGAATTATAGGAAATTTTTGTAGTTGGAAGAATGGCAACCACTACGGATTATTCTCATGTATTAATGACTTTAACTTAATATTGACCTTATTTGAACTTGAAAACATGTTGACAATCAAGTTTTGGAGTTTAGAACCACTGTCTAACGATAAAATTACTTCATGGTTGAATGTTTTTTTGGCATTAGGAACGGCTGCAGTGTTTTTTGATCAAAAACGCGTGTAATTACACACTTTTTCTGGAAAATAGCAAAAAAATTTTGGCGAGTGTAACGTTACACAGAAATTTTGGACAAGTTTTGCCAAATAGTGGGAACTTTTTCCAATGCGCATTAATTGGTTTCCACGTTCCTATGAATGCAGCTAGTTGCGTTATAATTGCTTAATTTTTTAACTTTGTCTTGTTGATGGGAATGATGTGTATTTTTATCTCATATAAGTGCGAGTGGAATAATCAGTTCCTTATCAATATATAATATATATATCATGGGGCAGCTCGGAGAGCGCCCCATAATATGAGCCAAAAAGGTACATTGCGTGTTTTCAAAATGCTTAATTAGGCATAACTAATTAACGGTAAGGAATTAAGAGCTAATATTTACATTTTTGAAATCTCCAGGCCAAGAGCTTTCGAATGATACCAAACTTGCCCGGAAAAAATGAACTTTGAAAATTTTCACTTTTCAGACCTACTTTCTAAGTGGGGTTTTTTTTTTTCTCCAATGTTTCTCCTTTACGCTTTTGGTACATTTTCTAGCACACTGATTTTTCACATGTCGTATGGTGGCAACCTTTACCTATTATTATCTTGTTAACCAAACCATGAACCTGTTCACTATTGATTATTTTGGCCCAATTCGGCTCCTAGCGATTTTTACAGACTGTCAAACATAGGGTCGCGAAGCGTTTGGACTTAGAAATTTTTCGAGGCCCCAACACAGAAAATTGTCAAAAAGTCATCTAAAATGGCGTTTTTCGGCCATTTGGTGGTGCGCATATATAGTAAATCGGGGTCGCTGAAAACGATGAGCATATCGCCGCAACCGACGGATGTGACCCTCGGGCTGCATGGCGCCCGTGGTTCCTCGCCCAGGGTCAAAGTGGGGAAAAGTCGCTAAAAACGACTATTTTTGGCCTTTCTGGAGCAGCCATATATAGTAAATCGGGGTCCGTGAACACGATAGGCATGTTTGCTTCTCCGTGTGGTGCCGCTATTGCGCTGCACTGCGATGCGGCAGCCGCAGCGACGCTGCAGGTGCAGCACCGTACAGCAAGCCCTGTAACTTGCAATAGACAAGTTGTAACTGCCTGAAAGCTTGCCCTTATATAGTAAATCGGGGTCGCTGAACACGATGAGAGTATCCTCGTCGCTGTGCGGCGCTGCTATCGTGCTGCGCTGCGGCGCTGCAGGTGCAGCACCGTACAGCACGCCCTGTAACTTGCAATAGACAAGTTGTAACTGCCTGAAAGCTTGCCCTTATATAGTAAATCGGGGTCGCTGAACACGATGAGAGTATCCTCGTCGCTGTGCGGCGCTGCTATCGTGCTGCGCTGCGGCGCTGCAGGTGCAGCACCGTACAGCACGCCCTGTAACTTGCAATAGACAAGTTGTAACTGCCTGAAAGCTTGCCCTTATATAGTAAATCGGGGTCGCTGAACACGATGAGAGTATCCTCGTCGCTGTGCGGCGCTGCTATCGTGCTGCGCTGCGGCGCTGCAGGTGCAGCACCGTACAGCACGCTCTGTAACTTGAAATAGACAAGTTGAAACTGCCTGAAAGCTTGCCCTTATATAGTAAATCGGGGTCGCTGAACACGATGAGAGTATCCTCGTCGCTGTGCGGCGCTGCTATCGTGCTGCGCTGCGGCGCTGCAGGTGCAGCACCGTACAGCACGCTCTGTAACTTGAAATAGACAAGTTGAAACTGCCTGAAAGCTTGCCCTTATATAGTAAATCGGGGTCGCTGAACACGATGAGAGTATCCTCGTCGCTGTGCGGTGCTGCTATCGTGCTGCGCTGCGGCGCTGCAGCCGCAGCACGCTCTGTAACTTGAAATAGACAATTTGAAACTGCCTGAAAGCTTGCCCTTATATAGTAAATCGGGGTCGCTGAACACGATGAGAGTATCCTCGTCGCTGTGCGGCGCTGCTATCGTGCTGCGCTGCGGCGCTGCAGGTGCAGCACCGTACAGCACGCTCTGTAACTTGAAATAGACAAGTTGAAACTGCCTGAAAGCTTGCCCTTATATAGTAAATCGGGGTCGCTGAACACGATGAGAGTAGCCTCGTCGCTGTGCGGTGCTACTATCGTGCTGCGCTGCGGCGCAGCACCGGGCAGCACGCTCTGTAACTTGAAATAGACAAGTTGAAACTGCCTGAAAGCTTGCCCTTATATAGTAAATCGGGGTCGCTGAACACGATGAGAGTATCCTCGTCGCTGTGCGGTGCAGCTATCGTGCTGCGCTGCGGCGCTGCAGCCGCAGCACGCTCTGTAACTTTAAATAAATAAGTTGAAACTGCCTGAAAGCTTGCCCTTATATAGTAAATCGGGGTCGCTGAACACGATGAGAGTATCCTCGTCGCTGTGCGGTGCAGCTATCGTGCTGCGCTGCGGCGCTGCAGCCGCAGCACGCTGTGTAACTTGAAATAGACAAGTTGAAACTGCCTAAAAGCTTGGCCTTTCTTATATAGTAAGTCGGGGTCGCTGAACACGATGAGAGTATCCTCGTCGCTGTGCGGTGCAGCTATCGTGCTGCGCTGCGGCGCTGCAGCCGCAGCACGCTGTGTAACTTGAAATAGACAAGTTGAAACTGCCCGAAAGCTTGGCCTTTCTTATATAGTAAGTCGGGGTCGCTGAACACGATGAGAGTATCCTCGTCGCTGTGCGGTGCTGCTATCGTGCTGCGCTGCGGCGCTGCAGCCGCAGCACGCTCTGTAACTTGAAATAGACAAGTTGAAACTGCCTAAAAGCTTGCCCTTATATAGTAAATCGGGGTCGCTGAACACGATGAGCATATTGACGACGCCGTATCTCGTCTGGTTCAACTGGTTCAATCGTAAACCAGTTCCTGGTTCAAGTTGCTGGGGTAGCATTTAGTTTAACAGTATGCGTTAATGTTATGGTCAATAAACCATATTAACACATTAACACCCTCATTCCCAAAAATGAAATAGGACAAGTAGGAAAAATGCTCCTTGCAGTCGCATGAAAAATACAATATGAGCCAGAAGGACAGCATTCAATTCGGGAAAAGACAAGATTTAAAATGTATAATATGAGCCAGCATTTACTTATGTAAAGGACAAGATTTAAAAGTTTAATATGAGCAGCTCCCTTTCTCGGGCTCATATTGACGCCGCACGGACAGCCCGCAGGGAGTGGTTTCTCTCTATCTTCGTCGTGTTTTGCTCATATGATTCTGATAGAGCATTCAGTCAGACATATACTTTATTGAATACACCAGATCTGTGACTAATGGTATGACAGCTAGCTAATGGTATATGCTGGCTGCAATGACAAAAAGA
Organism: Trissonchulus latispiculum; assembly: GCA_030248195.1. NCBI lineage: Eukaryota > Metazoa > Nematoda > Enoplea > Enoplida > Ironidae > Trissonchulus > Trissonchulus latispiculum. Next base: position 19,631 of record JASAND010015986.1, read on the forward strand.
ACTTGCTGAAAAGTGCGTTGTGTAAAAATACCCCAGATTATGGTTGCGTAAATATATAATACGTAATTACGTAAATAGTGTGATATTATCAATAGTCTAAGTAGCATGTTAAGTTACTCTGTGCAGGCTCCTGGGGGGCGGCTCTGAGCAATGTCTATTTTTACACTTACTCTAATTTTATACGTTGGCATCGATTAAGTTGCGTACACAACATCGTTCCCAAGGCGTCAATATGAGCCCGAGAAAGGGAGCTGCTCATATTAAACTTTTAAATCTTGTCCTTTACATAAGTAAATGCTGGCTCATATTATACATTTTAAATCTTGTCTTTTCCCGAATTGAATGCTGTCCTTCTGGCTCATATTGTATTTTTCATGCGACTGCAAGGAGCATTTTTCCTACTTGTATATATATATATATATATATGAGTTCCGTAGGGAGGTTGTAAATTAAGGAGAACAAGTTGCAACCGCTTAACATATGAGCCTGTCCTACAACGAGGCTCATATTGGCGTATGTCATAATA
>JASAND010015987.1:0-56465 GCA_030248195.1 Trissonchulus latispiculum
CAATTAAACTAAGGCTTACCAACTACGATCGCTATTTCCGGGTTACAATGATTTATTGGCATAAAGGCAATAATGTAGGCGGATCATAAAGTACAGGACCAAATAAAGATATGCACCCGGTTCGCAACACAAAAATTCAACACACTACTCTAGCAGTTCACAATTAAACGTCTGAAGAGCAAATATGCAAATTAGGAAAGACGTTTGGAAAGATGCAAAATTAGAAAATGTTCCTTTTTGGATTGTTTGAGTGAAACCGGTTTTAACTGGTTTTTGACATATATATATATATATATATATATATATATATATATATATATATATATATATATATATATATAGTTGGGGTTTACTCCAGAGGTTCATCTGCTATAAACGGTCGAAGTTTGTACACACATTTTTTGGTCGTACTATAGAGTATGGATTAATTAGCATTTTCCTTCCGAATCTGGAAGTTCTTTATCAATTTAGTATCCGTTGACCGGACACAGGCCGGATATTGTGGGTTTAGCAGATTGTCCTCATCCTAAGAATTCTAAAAATATATACTTTGTATGGGCTAACTTACTGACACAGGACAGCTCTCAACAGCTTTCGGATTGGTCAGACTTTAGTTGCCTCCGCTGCGTTCCTGGGTCCAGTTTTAAAATAGTCTGTGAACGATGCCTCTCATATAGGGCTTCCACGCGGTCTCTTGACTCACCAGCATGCGTTATCAACAGAACCAGTGTTGGCAAACTTTATATTTATTCTAAGCGACGCACCAATTACAAACACAAAACATCACAGTGGCACACCGTAATAAGACTGTGGCGTTCATAGTACACACATCAATTCGTCTTCATTGCTTTCAGTCCGAAGAATTCGAGAGGTAAAAGCGTAGTCTGAATGCAGCTGAAGAAGGAAAGCCCAATCTGAAAAAAGTAGTTTATTGCAAGAAACAGTTTATAGCATTAAAACCTGTAAAAATTCAATATATTCAGGACAGAACTGTTCACAGCGACATGTGTCAGGGGATTGTTGTGCCAGTCTATTCTCAGTTGTGAAACTGAGTAGTGTTGGCTAAGCTGCTAGCAGTCCCATTTCATAACACACAGAAGAAATACTATGTTGTGAGCAGAAGCAGCCAGATCGAGCAGTCTAATTTCTTATAACGTTTTCAGCAAATAGGAAATAGGAATACGATAGTTGCGCATGTGTAAGCTAGTTAACTTAGTTAACCACTTATCTAAAATGTCAGACGAATGTTTCTTGTTATTGTGAGTGGTCGGAATTTTAATACAAGCTGTCAATACCAGTAAGCTTTGCTTTATTTAAGATTTAGTTTTAATTTCTTGAGTAAACTGATTTTTATAATCGTTGATTGTTGCATTGTAATTTTAATTAATTCCTTAATGATGCTAATAATAAGTTGTGATGATTCTGTCATTAGCAAATTTACTTGAAAGATGATGCTGATGGTCTGGTAAATTTAATTCTTTTAAATATTAAATTAATTAAATTTAATTTACAATGCCGTTTCGATTCTGCTCAATTCTGGCGGTTACTGTTATTTTAAACTGTGTAAAAACGTGTCTATCATCAGCATTCTGCGCAAAAGTTGGAGACATGACGGCTAAAATTAAGGACAGATTCCTAAATTAGTTGGTACCTCAAGATACTGTGAGGTACCACAAAAATATGTGTTATAGAGATCTCTGTGACCTTACGTTTTGTGTCTTAGTTTAACTGTCTTAATTCTTAGTCATAGATAAACACGGGAGGATGCGGAAGCTAAAAATAGGTTTTCCTTGTTTTGCGACCATTTGTGTTACTTTATATTAATATGTGCATAGTCACAGATAACTGTGCATAGTTACTTTACTCGCCTAAAATTATTAGGACATTTTCAATATCTAGAAAAGGCTTTGTGTAATGAATCTTTAAAGCACCAGATCTGCAGTTAGGACAGGACTCAAGAACCTCACTGGCAACGGCACCTGTCTCAGATTGCCAGGACCTTTCGAGGCAAATGCTGCAGATCAGTCGTCGACAAATTGCATTTGGACAGGCTTTAGGATTTGATAGGAGCTCGTGGCATACAACGCATCGGAATGCTTCCTTCAGACGTTTAATCTGATCAGTGCATTTAATCACCTCTTCCATCCGCTGAGAAATCTAAAACAAGAACACATTATCGAACATTCACCAGTATCTAGTAATTTCATACACTAGTAGGAGTAGAGTAGTAGTAGTAGTAGTAGTATTGTAGTCAAAGTTGAGCCAGTCCTTATCCAGGCGACTGACCGGACACGATCTATCTGTTTGTCACAACTACCGAACACACCCACAATGACCTTCCTGTGGCCCGCAAAAACTATTTGACAACTGTTCCTCCTCTGGTTCGTACAGGCACTGCGCAGTGGGAGAAAAGCCCTGAAAAAGAGTACACTAATTTTGGCTCTGGGGAGAAGTCCTCTCCAAACATCGCTTGAACTTCAAAAATTCAGAATACAAATAAAGATTTAATGCAGAATAAATACAAACAATAATTACAGAATAGATAAAAATAAACTATTAATACTCAAGACTCACTTCTCGCAAATCATCCACTGCTTCGTCCATTGACTTGCGTCGCTTATTATCCCGTTTAGCTTCAGGTTGCCGGGAGCAGGGCTCGGCCGCAAACACCTGCCTTTTGTGATGATCCTTCCAATAAGACTCGCATACAAATAAATAACAGTTTAATCAGGGCAAACATACTGAATACAGCGCAGCGTAGTTAGGGTATACTTGAACACCACGTAAATCCACCAGCTACCACTTAGCCAAAAGTAGTCCAAAAGCAAGAAAATTATCGTTTTTAATATAAAATTTAAGAATTATTGATTTCATTCAGCAAAATGAAGCTTTATGGGAAAACACTTACAGTTAGTTGCATCCTGATTTGGAATCACGTAGCCAGATTTGAGAAACAGTTCGTATTTATCATTTCCAAAATATTCTCGGACTTGAGCAAGGATATTTGGTTGATTTGCAGTCGACGAAGTGAGGTTCACGACCATCAATTTTGTTGTAGGGATGGGCACCATCTTCGGAGGCTGGAGGACCGCTTCCATTATATGAATCAGATTACTCCAAGATTACCTAATTTTTACATTTTTAGCCAACAAAATAGTAAAAGTGGTATTTGTTCCATTTTTTATAATTTAAAAAGTCGTTAAATCTAAAAATGTAAAAATCGTAAAAGTCGTAAAAATAAAACATGTATACTCTTTCCTATTCTCACAGAGGGGTCCACTTGGTTTCCACCGACCTCCCATCATTCCCCTTACACTATTTTATGCATACAAGAATAAATATATAAGTGCATTAGCATACATCTGTTTCGTACAGATCCTGAGATTCAAGGAATGAGGAAACAGATTCAAACTTTCACCGAAACTTAAATACTTACCCGTTGACCATTGAACGGAGTCTTTTTCTAATTATTGAATTGCTCATTCAGCTCCAAATACAGATAAAAAAGTTGAATTTTGAATGTTCCGCTAAGGGGGCACATATATATCCCTTACTCCCCAAAAAAGTCAGTCGCCGCAACACCGAACCATTATAATCAATTGCAATTATTACAGTACGGCTAATCATGCTAATACTTTAAATGCTAACAGGTAATATTTACCTTGCGCTGGAATGTATTCCTGTTGAATGACATTCACGAGGATGCTGTCCCAGAACCAACAGTTCGACAACAAAAGCATCATCCAATCCACAAAATTTGCCATTATACTGGAAGAAAGAAGAAAATCCGTTGGTCGCCTACTGTATCTTGCAACATTACGGAAGGTGCATCAAGCTGAAATTAAGAAAAATATTTAGCAGTTAACAGACAGAAGTACCCCTCAACAACGCGTACAGATTTATCAGTTAACGAAAAACACTAGATATTTATCAAAATATGCGCAAAGTTAATGCTAGGCCATAGGTAGAAAAGTCTTGAAACGTACAATTCCTCATTTTATCTGATTGTACAAATTCAGACAAACCTTAAAATTACTCAATTATGCTAAAGCATGATCAATCAAAATTGAAATTTAAACTCAATTTTAATTATGCTTACCTACCATAAACCAAATTGAATCCGATTATTGAGCATATAAGCAGCGCCTTTGACTAGCTTCAAGCGAAATAAATGACATATTTTTGGTGAGCAAAGCTATATTTATACATGAAATCGAAAGTACTTGTGCTTATCTGATGGTGCTAGTGCAGAACGAAAATGCAAATGAATTAAAATAACAGGTGGATGTATGCTAACTATGCTCAATATGCAAATTAGTCTAGGTACGCGGAAGTTCTCTTTTCTGAATGGCAGCTGCTTATTTGCTCAATAATGCAGAATCTGACAAGTTGGCTCTTTCAACCTTTATTGATACGATTTAATTTATAATTCGAAATCAAACTTACCTTGAACAGTAAAGCAACGTTGCCAGGAGTTATGTCCTGACGTATGACCTTTTTGAGTCCTGATTAAACGTCAGAGAGATCACATCTGTCGGCGAAACGGGATGATCGTCCATAAAATTAGCCATTACGACCAACAAAAACAATAAATCCAACCTTCAAGCACCAAAGCACACAACCAAAATGACAGGGCCGTCAACCAGGCTATCCTTTCGACAGAGCTTCCTTGTAGCAGTTGTTTAATAGCATCGAGGGCACTTCGGGACAGCATATATTCAGTAAGTCCATTTTCTGAATACATCACATTGAAATAATTGGGAGTTGCTTAGAACACGCACTATTCTCGAAAAGAGTACGTATGGAGTTCCTACGTTTTCCCTGAGTTAAGCAGCCGGAAGGGAATGTTCAGCCGTGAACGTTTTGGAGGTTACTTTTGTGTGCCCTCACTTATACGTTCGTTCTGAACGCTTTCAGAGGTTCTAGTATCTCAAGCTCAAAGGCGGTAATATCGAGACGTAATTCAGTTGAGTTATTTTTTGAGACAAGGCAAAGTACTAAATACTACTTACCCAGAGACCGACAGCATCAGTTTGTAATCATAATCAATGCGGGAAGGTTTGCATTGAGATTTGCATTTGTAAGCAAATTCATCATCTATGTCTTCCAGCCGGGTTGCAAACATAGCAGTGTAGCAAAAAGTAGCTGTGGTGAAATTGCAAACAGGCAAAACGTCTTCAGGAACTGATGAATTTATTACATGTATGTTGTCACATTCTTTGCAACCGCGCGCAAGTTGGTTGGAATGTCTTGCAATTTTACGGAACCCACATGCCACAGTGCAGGCCATATAGCCTAACGGATAGTCACTGCATGGATTTATCTTGCTGTTCACGCGCACATTTTTCACTCGACGCAACGTCATTAGTATTGTCATTCGATAAACTTTCTTGCACGTGCATCTATGTTATCTCCAAGAAAGATAAGAAATCCCTGGTTTTGTGGTAATAAGACACTGTAGTGATCCAGGTGCTGCAAACGTAGTCGCAGCATCATTGCATCATCATGTGCCCTCGCTTATAGGTTCGTTCTGAACGCTTTCAGAGGTTCTAGTATCTCAAGCTCAAAGGCTGTAATATCGAGATAATGCAAAATATTGTGTTGAGCAAAAGTTTGGTCGCCTAATTTTTTTTACTTTATTAGTTTTGTTACACAGTACAGTACACAATGAATAGAGATTTCAACAAGCTCTGTTTTTTAGTTACTCAGCTTTAGTTTAATCAATGTCATGGAACAAATTGGTCTGACCTGTTGAGTTTCCGAGACCTGTGACACTGCTGCAATCACTAATGATGCTATTACGATCACATAGCTTATGCGGCACCATCTCCCTCGGTAATATTTTTTCAGTTGTTTGTTGGATATATCGGCATCAGCTTTGTTCGTTTGGCTATATTTTGGTATCGCCGAACCACGAAAACAAATACAATCGAAGAAAAATTACTGTTTCTGTGCAAGCAACAGCAAAACCATAGCGACATTAACAAAAACAAAAATAACAACAACAACAATAACTGTAACAACGGAAAAACTAAGCTAAGCCCACGATTTTTACTGTACTAGCAGGATAAAACGAGAAATTTAGTGTGTTGGGAATGCAAAAAATCTAGTTGCCTAATTTTAAGGTACTACCAAAGTTGATCAGTTAGCACAGTACCTAGCAATCTTTGGTAATCTTAAATCTTCAACTATTTACGACAATATTAAAAATTTATGTTCATTATGACTGGTAATATCATTTGCAGTGCAGCTGACGAAAGAATTTTTGAAATTTTAACTGCAGCTTATTACGTTGAAAAATGATTTCAAGGACCGTGACCAGACACCAGACGAGAAAACCCGTGCCAGTATAAGAATTTGATTCAACTGAAGGTGATTCAATTGAATTAAATTCAACTGAATTGAATTGAATTCAATTGAATTGGATTCAAGTCAACATTCAATTGAAAGGTGACAGTCGCATATGCTGTAACATAACATTTCCATCCAGGAACGATATTTACCAGTCAAGACTACTGGCTAGTTCCTGCACCGGCAATTGTGTCCTACTTAAAAATTCTAATGCCTACAAGTGATATGTAGAAATTATCATTTATAACTATCAAGTGACGTAGTGATAATGATGGCAACACGAAGATGCTGTAGAATCGAAGTAAAAGGAACACAGTGTGAAAGACCTGTATTTCAAAAAATGAAATGCAGAAATCTTACATTTGTTCAAACACAAAAATGTAGCAAGGCCAATTTAAGCGCATTCTATACAGCTGTGTGGTGCAGTGATTTGCTGTCAAGTCGAAATCTTGTGATTCAGTCTTCGTACAGGACAATGTTCAAAAATTGCTTCAGACGATGCCACCTATTCACCATTCCAACCGTACTCACCAAAGTCTCCCTCTTTCTGAATAACACCGAAGCACTATAACCACTATCCATTTTGAAATGGAACTATAGATTTTGAAAATTCACCACTGCACGTTTCGCAAATGCACCACTGCGTGCAGCTACTGACAAAGAAACTGGCTGCATGCTCCGTCGGACAACACCCTAAGTCTTGCAATATATTATTGTAGATTTTAAGGGGTTTCAAAAAAGTTTAAAAACTGAATTGTAACAACTATGACATTAAGTTGGAAACAATAACTGCAACACAACGCTTCTAGTCAAATGGACATTAGTCAAAAATAGAAATAAGAAGTGCATCTAAGTTAACTCGAGGGAAACATTAAAAATAGAAGCTACGCTTGAAAGTAGCTCACGAGGTTTTCAATGTTTTCCTTCCATAACTGTTAGCTTTGAGTCGTACTTTCTTCGACTCCGTCGTTGGAAGAAAAGTGTCATCGGTGCGACAATAACGATATTCAATTACAGTATGATCTGATGTCTTCCTAAGGTACCTTAACTAGCTAGTTAAAGTTCAATTTCCCGTTGCAGTTGGTTGTTGAGCATTGAAATGTTTTAATTAAATTGAATATGCAAACACTACAGTTCAGTAGTACTCATAAGTTATCATGTTTGCCCGAAACTTTCAAGCTAATCACTCAGAAAAGAGTAGAAGCTTTAGCTTAGGGTCCACCTCTTCTCATTAAATATTTCTAAAGTTAACATAATAATAATACATATAATAATAATACATAATTAGTAATACTGTTCAGGTGAAAGTAATTGGTACTGAACAACGGAGTAGAGAAACTAAAAAATTGGAAGGTTAGGTACGGAAGAGAAATGGTACCGACTTTTCCAGGGCACATGTGCTATAACGCCAGTTCCTTCGTCCGTTTTTCTCTGAATGAGTTTGCCTTATGTTGGGTTTGAAACCTCGAAAGCGACGTTGAAGACAGCGCTCAAGTTTGAAAACATTGCAGGTTAACCATCGTAATGAAACAGGACGTGGATAGCTCACAGCTCAGTATTTAGAAAACACTAAAATATCAACAGTAGAGCGCATACAATTTTGAAAATTCCAGCAGACTATAACAATGCAAATCGTAAAATTCACTGGGGGATGCTGCAGAGCAATGTAGAATGGTACAAAGGAACGCAAACAAATTAAATGCTAGAGGTAGGCTGCATTTAGAAGCGGCAAGAAGTCGTATTGTATTATAATTATTGAAATATAAAACATATAAACGTAAAACGTTAAAAATATAACGTTAGATGTATAAATAACGCTATTATAATCGATAAATAAAATTTTTAGTTCAGTGCTATGTGATGTTGTCATCTTCTTGAATATGTAGCATTTAGTGACTTTATAACCAAGTAAGAGATACTCACAAGCAGGTTCACCTGGAGGTAGCTTTTACTGTAATTTGATATAACTGTACAAACATGTAGTGTAGCGGAAGTGTAATGTTTTGTGTAACCTCACCTATTAAGGTTGCATATAGTTATATTGGGCTGTTTCATCCGGGCGTAGATTTTAATTGTAATATCTATGCGAAAATCCTGCTGCAGATATACAGATACTATGCCCGCACACAAGTGGACAGCGGTGCTGACTGTAATCATAAGAACCGTAAGCCAGGCTATCCGTTCGATCCAATTTCCTTCTAGTAGTTGCTTGATAGCATCGAGTGCACTTCGAGATAAAATGTAGGCCGTAAGATTCTTTTCTGATACAAATAACAACGAGATTATCTGTAGTGATTATTGAAAAATTTTAAAGAAGTGCTGCTGTCCGACATGGTTAGATACTGTGAAAAGTGAAGTTTAGTATTAAAGGCTGATATTGCTTTCCTCTTTCTTGATCTCTCTTTCGCAAGAGGTAACTTGTCGGATCTAATTCGTGGAATAACAGTGCTTATTCATAGTTTCTCGTCTGATTCAATAAAGGAACATTGAATGCTGAATAAAAGTACACAATGCTAGTTTTGCAGTATGCAGTCTTTAAATTAAAAATTCAAATAAGCTTCGTCAATGTCATCGAAAAATTGCTCTAACCAGGTGGGCTTCCCTGATCTGCCGCAATGTTGCAATTACTGTGGGCGCTACTGATATCATCGTTTATGCGGGACCATCTCCATAATATATTATCAGTTGTTATAACGGTTGCATCATATTATCGATTTTAGTTGTATCGCTGTATAAAGAGACTAAACTTTGGTATTAATACTAAAACAAAGGGAACCAATAACAATTTGAAAAGAAATTACTGGTCTCGCAAGCAGTACCAATATCATCTGCTGGAACATTTGACTCATTAATAATTATTGACATTTAAGCAGACGATGTTTGCTGTACTGCACGGGAAAGCATAAATCCGTTATTCTGCAAGAAACCAGTTTCTAACCTCAGGAGTCTCCAGTATTGATCAGTAAACCCAGCACCTAGCAACATCCCGCAGGTTAGATTGATGTGCAATAATTTGATAAATATGTTGAATATAGCTAAACATTAGCATGGAGTCTTAACATTAACATTAGCACTAACATCCGCATTAACATTAACATCACCTGATGGGGCTTATCGAGAAAGTTTACGGCTGAAATCAAGATGTAATTTGATGAAACTTTCCAACATAAGTTACTTTGGCGTTCTAACATCATCTGCGGAATCTCCCTTCAAACACTTGCCAATTCCGTACTGTGCAGTTTTTGCCGATTTCTGACAGTTGAGCAGAGTTGCATGGTTAACAGTTATTACTATATCCATTCGAAAGATCTCGTTTAGCCCACATTTGTGCTTTTTGAAGCACCTTTCTAGCTCTTCTCTATTCTGAGATATAGCCATTTTTCTTGTTTTGGCGTTGAAAACGTGTCATTTTTGCAGAAATCGAATAATCCAACATTTGCTAAGCATCACAAGCCGTAAAATTAAACTAATGGTGTAATTTAAACTATAGTCTTCTGACTGCTATGCCGTACGCTGATATCATAAAAATCTTTTTGCAAAAACATGCCCTATTTTTTTCCAGTGATTGGGGAGCATTTACTATGCAAGCTACAGGGTTGCCACTTACTAGACGTGTTTTACACAAAGATACCAAGGGATCATTTTTAAGTGGTCCCGCTTTGTAGCTGAAGTGGTCGCTTAAAAATCCTGAAGTAAAATCCAGGTTGCGCATAAATTTTAGCTAATTTCTTTATAACGAAGAGCGGTTTCATAATGATTAAAATAGGGTCTTCAACTATTTGACAGTGGAATCTAGTGATGTGACTGATACCTCACGAAAAAAATTACTTTAGTCTGCTAAAAATCTGGAAAATTAAATTCTTCGAAAACGCAATAAAATAATTTCCGTGAAGTAACGTTAGTTTTATTGTATACATTAGAAAAAATCTTAAGCTGAGTTTTGCTTCTGAGAAAAAATGATCCATAACTCCAGGTGATGATTGAGTAATAAGGGTTCAAAGCTGATGTCTCCAAAAGGAATTACCACCTTAGAGTAGCTTTTACAAAATTAAGATTAAGAAAAGTCAGCAATTTTTAAATAAAATTTAACAAAGTGTTATTTTTTTGGAAAACCAAAAAACTTTGGTCTGTATTCATGAACAGACAAAAAACAAAATTGAGTAAATTTTTAAACTACGACATGTTGCAGAATTTTTTGAAAAGCATAAGCATAACATAGTGATTATGTCGAATCGTCATAAAAGAGCATGAAAGATTCCACATTTCAACAAATTTAAGTACTGAAATAATAGATTTGCACCCGCAGAAAAAATATTGCCAGGCAAACTGACGTGCATCCTATATAGCTGAGTGCGATTGGTAAAGTGCCTGACGGAATAATTCACACCTTCTGGTTCGATATCAGTCTGTCACGTTGTTCAAAAATAATAATTGTATTCATTTTTGTTTACGAAACACTGTGATTCAGTTCTGAACTGGATCATTGGTTTCCCGCAGCTCGCAGTTTCTGACAATGAAACCAATTGGAGGCACCAACTTATTGCATAATCCGTGTTGCTCTGGTCTTAGGATTTTGCAGTAAAAAGTTTATGAACTTTTACAAACTGACTTATAATCATTAGGAAATCATATATGTAACTATTTTTGCTGGTTTTACCTGACAGTAAGTAGACTGACTAACATGACAAATATGTAGTTTAACTATTTCTTATAACATAAAAATCTAAGAAAACAAATAAAAATAAGTTGTACCTGAAAGTAGTTCCTGTTCTTCTTAAAGTTTTCCTTTCCCTTCAGTTGACCAAGGGTCGATTTTTGATAATACTAGAAGATTCTGATACCTAGGAAGCAATATGATTATTCGTTTGCATTGTGATTTCCTGCACTCTACATACTAGCTTACACTGCTAGAGCTATATTTCCGCAGCTGACTGTTGAGCATTAATGCATTAATCTGAAATGAAATGAATGAATGAAATTAATTAACTTGAATTTTCAAACACTGCAGTTCAGGGCTTTTAAGTTATTGTATTTGTCCAAACTTTCAAGGTAGTTACTCAAAAGAGAACGAAAGCTTTAGCTTAAGTGTCACCGTTTCCCATTAAATATTTCTAAAATTAACATCCAAAATTAGCACAACTGTTCAGTTGAAAGTAATTGGTATTGAACAATGAACTGTGAAACTTAAAATTGGAAATTTAGATATGAAGTAACAGTAGCAACTTTTCCAGGTTATCTGTGCTGCAAAACCATTTCCTTCCTTCACTTTTGAACTTCGAACGAGTCCAGCCGACACCAATTCAACTGAATGATAAATTGCATATGCAAAAAATATTTCTAAAATTAACATCCAAAATTAGCACAACTGTTCAGTTGAAAGTAATTGGTATTGAACAATGAACTGTGAAACTTAAAATTGGAAATTTAGATATGAAGTAACAGTAGCAACTTTTCCAGGTTATCTGTGCTGCAAAACCATTTCCTTCCTTCACTTTTGAACTTCGAACGAGTCCAGCCGACACCAATTCAACTGAATGATAAATTGCATATGCAAAACATCATATCAAATGTTATCAAATATTGGATCAGAGCAGACATGAAAAGACAGTATTTGCATATGAATGGTCTGCCTTATGTAGGATTTGACAGCTCCTTGTTGCTGTGTTGTTGCTATTATTGCCCGAATACACAGCCAAGAGGCAATGATTGCGATAACATAGTCTCTCACCATCAGTCATAGCTAGCATGAATTCCACTAGGTCGCTTGAATGCTGTCCCACAATGGAAAGCTGGAGCAGACACCTTCTTGGCCTTTTGGCTCCGGTAATATGACATCAATATCAACTGCTTATATGCAAGGTAAAAGGTGCACCGTATATGCCAACACTCCAAGCCCCTAGCGCAGACGGGGTGGGATCAGAGACAAAGCCGGAAAGTTATGTGAGTACATAACTCGTTTGCTCTCACCCCCCCCCCTCGCAGGAGGTGGGCGGGCCACGTGGCAGAAGTGCTGATGTATTACACGCGGTACCTTCCACCGGGAACTCCGTGCACTCTCTTGACAATAAGTGGGTTAAGGGTTCTTTAGCGTGTCTGCATTGTCTGTGTCTGCTGTGACTGCATTGTCTGTGTCTGCTGTGACTACATTGTCTGTGTCCGCACTAGAGATGCCCCGTGGCCGCCACCACCGGGACCTTGTTGTAGCCTAAAATTTAGGAGTCGAAATTTAAAAAAACATTTCTTTACCATTCAGGTTTCGCAGTGATTTCATGCATACATAACCCTTACTATTATTGCACTCATTCTAATTCAATGAGAGAACCAACGATTTGTCGTAACGCAACCTATTTTTAAGTTGTGAAATTGCAAAACTTAGGTAAACATCTCAAAAACTTTGGGTAGTTTCCCCTCCGGTCGGGACCGGGGCCTGACCACCGGGGCCACAGTCCAGGGTGCTGGGCCTGACTCCAGACTGCCGGAGCATGGGCTGCCCATCACTAATTTGCACGTACAGAAAAGCATGATTAAAGGGTTCAGCAAATAACATTTGTCTGCTTTCTTGTTGTTATTGCAGGGCTACTCAGCCAAGAGGTTATATGAGGGTGCTAACCTTTGTGTATCCCCTCAGTAGACAGCTAATGGAAAGAAGAACAAACTTTCTAATAGAACCCTGGGTCTAAAATGTGGACTGTGCAAGTAAAGCAAGTTAAGGTTACACTGGGCAGTGCTCCAGTTCGGTCCGTGCATCATTAAATCGTGCATTGTGAAGGAATGGATAGCTAGCCTTAAGAACGTCTTGCTTGCGAAATCCCTGACTACAGATTTTTGACCAACGTCCCCCTCCCTTAGCATTTGCCATTTGACCAGAGTGAAAATGTGTTTCAGTTGCCATGACAGCTAGTTCCAAAAAACTAGAAAAATGAGTCACCGTGAGTACCATCGTATAAAGTCTATAATTATTAAGGGTGATTCCATTAAACTACTCTTTCATAATTATCAGCCACAAAAAGTTTTACTTAAAACAGAAGCTGTACCCTTGCTGCAAATATAAGAATATAATTAGAGTTGGCCTCAGTACAGACTAACCTAACATTGACTTCAAAGTCGCCTAAAGAAACTAAGTGGAACGAGAGAAAATATGAAGACTTGCCGCCTCGAACGAAACAGCATTAAGGCAGCACTGAAAGACCCAATTATGTGAATTTTTTACAGCCACCTCTCTCCAGTCCGTGCTTCGGTTAGGTGTAGTACCGGCTTAGAAGTATGCATTTTTGAGGGAAGGCGGATGCTGCCAATGAATAATTGCCATGGTAATTACCCGAGGTGTTCTACAAGGCTATCAGTAAGTCCATTACGTCCACCGTAATGGAGGTCATGTGGTAGTTCCACCAGATAGGCGGCCACCCCTTGACAATCTCGGTAAATTGGAGGGATTCTTGCAATAGGCTATAGCTTATTTTTTGTAGCTCTGGACTTGACATGATCCTCCAATTGTAGCGCAGTAAGAAACCATTGCGCTACAGGAAGTTGAATTATGTGAATTTTTCAGGCAATTCTCACACGAGGTAGCAGTCCAAATGCTGCAAGCAAACGTTTGCACATTGTTTCAGAGAATTAATTTTGTATATCGACACTCGGATGGGAATAGTCAAACCATGAAACATATTTATGACCTCAGACTAGCATGGCATAAGACTTCTCCTTTAATGCATCTATCAAAAGATTTTGAGTACACAATCCTAGCAAGATTCCGCAGACACTGGTGGGCTGGGTTTAGGCTTATAAATTTTCCACGGAATGGCACTGTATCGGTCGGAATCTTGCTGTCTAAGTTTTGATGTTTTATAATTCCATGGAAAATCTCCGATGAAGCTGGAAACTTGTCAGCCGTGCCCATAACTATGAAGTTTCACACATTTAATACATATAACACATACTCGCCTTTAAATCGATTTACCGGAATCTAGTCAGTCAGTTTTAAGCGATAAAACATTCCACGGAAATTCTCTCATTTGGCTGGAAACCGGTTGTCTGGGTTTTAGCTCCAAAATTTTTCAGGGAATGTCGCCAATAAATTTTTGCTACGTCTAATCTGCGGAATCTTGCTAGGTTTGTGTACTCAAAATCTTTTGATAGATGCATAACCCAAATTAAACTTAGGATGACGCATAAGGTGCATCACAATTGTATCAAAAACATAAATAAACCTTTATCCCCAGTCTTGTTGACATGCGTGTTTCCAAGTAAAAAATAAGTCAACATTAAGTCCGAACGTGCGTATAAATTAGTGCCAAACGTGTATTTCCCACAATAATTGACGTTTTAAGCCAAAACTTTGAAATCTTGATACGTTCGGCAAAATTCCCAACTGGTGATGTGTGCGAGATAGGCCCAAAAAGTTTTGCTTGGGCTTGGAGACAAAACCTTTATGATTACCCCGTCCAAACTTCCGATTACTTGTGTGCTCATATGTGTGGCTGGCGGCAACAAGACTAGAAATTATAAACTTTTTCGATTAAGGGTAAAACAAAGGAATATTCTGCTTTTTTTTCTAGTAAAAGTCGAAATATCTAAAAATCGTTCCTAGTGAACAGCCCAAAGATCCAGACTCCAAGGGAGTGAGCCAAGCCCCAAAAGATCCTTTGTACAATTTGTGACATGCATTACAAGCATGCAATACATTGAATTATACTGCAGTACAAGTTGAAACATGCATTTTATAATAATAATAAATGTTTTGCAAAAAGTTATGTTTTTGAAAAATTTATCCTAAAGATAATAAATACGTTGAACAGAAAGTTTTGTTTTTTAAAAAATTTGTCCTCAAATTCACTTCTTTGGGTGCTCCAAAAAATGGAAAAAGCTTGTCACACCACTCTTCCTCCGCTTATCGACGCACTTCCAAAAAGTTTGACTTAGCCTCTGCCTTCCATAATTACCTGTCGAAGGGGGTGGGAGTAAGAGGTTCGAATTCAGCCTGAGGGGGACCCTGAAAATCCGAAATTTCATGGTCAGGGCCCTTTTAACCTGTACTCAACGTTTTTTAGCTATAAGTGTTCCTTTTTCGATTCATATAGAATCTACTAAAGTCCTGTCATTCGTTTTGGTAGGCGAAAAGACTTGGTAGTTGACAAATACTCAAATAGTGGGCTACTAGCTCAATTTAAATCTTACAGTGACTTATTTTAATATGTCAAAGCTATTTTCAAAGGTCGCTAGCTCTTTATATATGATTTTTAGCAAGCTGTTTCAATTTGGTTTAAAAATAAAACATTTGCAAAAATTTTGTATTTTTGTTTGGACCAATTTAATGGGGGCATGAGCGCAGCTAGTGGGGGTAGTCGAGGTTTGGTATCGAAGGTTTGCGTAGGCGCAGCGTAAATCTTCCTGCCTCATAGGGGCAGGCTTGCATTGGGGCAAAACGTAGCCTGGTGCACTTCTGAGATCTTTGAAATTATACAAAAAGCTCAAACTATATGTTTCAGAAACTCTGTACCAAAAATTCCCTATTCCCTAAAATTCCAATAATTCCCTTAAATATGCCAAAGCTCCTTAAAAGTAGCTGCAAATTGTGAGGAATTGTTTTTGACTAAAAAAATGTAGCTGGCCTTCATTGAAAGTTCTTACTTTACCCAATGATATTTTTGAGCAAAACTCTCCCCTTTTTAGACCCCCTGCTTTTTTCGTCAGACTCACCTATACTTTTGCAGTCGTCTCGTCCTCCGAACTCCTGCATATTCAGAATTTGGAGGGGCAAGTAAGCGAATACGAAGCTTCAAATATTGTACGTATGTGAAATAATTTATTAATGTATAAAACGTACCATCATTCTTCCGTTTCCTTCTATTATCGTTTGGCTTTCCCATAACTGTGACAAATGATCAATGAAGAATTTAATAAACTAAAATAAGTAGAAAATGATATATATGGATTAACATTGAGATGTTAAAAGTGTACATATATAAACATTTAGACAGAAACAGTACATACAATCTATATGAGTAAGTATATATGAGTAACCAATAGATAGATTTCATTAAGAGAGACTAAAAATGTGATGAAAAATGTAGAAATTTGTTGGAGAGTTGGGGCCTCGCTGGGGTCGGCCAGGGCACCTACTCCGAACCCCAGCTACACATACACTACGCAACATTTACCTAGGCTTCGCAGTATTATTTGCGTACCCCCAAACCCTGCGACGTGTACGTTCAGTGAAGACGAAAAACCGGTTATGAGTGAAATTTTTGAATAGCAAAATCACAAAAGCAAATATGCAAATTATCCTGTCAAATTTGCTACAGAATATGTTGACATCTCAATTCTTTTGTGTCTGCTAGACATTGTGGCTTTACTCGTTTACTTACCTTTATTTTGTATATTATTCATCATCAATTTATCTTTATAATGGCTTCCCAAGAATTGCCAAGTGAGTTTAGTGCACTGTGCACACAATTCTTCCTTCCTTTAGTTAATTTGGATAATAGTCTACAACGTTGTCACTCAGTCTATGACCTATCAATGACCTATCAATCTATCAACAATGTCAACGTGCAAAGTTTCGTGCCAATAGCCTCTGTTTTGTTTGGCTACATGTTATTATAGCATGGCTGACACCTATTGGCAAAAAATGTCAAATTTTCAACTTCCTCAAATATCGCCAAATTTTATATCAAATTGAAGCTCTCGATTTCCTGAACATTTTATCTTCTTAAACCAAGTCTCTACAAAGTAGTATGAGAAAGTTAGAGCGACTTAAAGTTTGAAGCAAATGAAGGGCCCCGGGCACCCCCCTTTGGGATTTGGGCCCCTCCCTTTCAACTGGAGGGCCCCCATCCAAAGATTGTGCTTACTGTAAGCCAATATTGCTTTTCCAGGTTTTACACAATATCCAGTAAATGCGATTATGAAGTTGGCGATGCAAGTAGTGATGAAAAATATGTAGTTCTTCTCCTCAACTTTTCGCGCCTTCCGTCTTAGATTGTGAAATTTCAATGCCTTAGCAATATTGTTGTGACTTTATAAGTTTACATAGAATGCTGCCAATGGAAGAATTTAATCTGAATGTTATATATGGCCAAAGACTAGGCAGGCAAAATTGGTTTCATTGATCTCAACAGTCTTAGGACATTGAATTGGTCTCAGTAGTTCTAGAATCAGGAATCACAAGTTAAAACTATCTCTGTGCACCTTCGAAGAACGTAAAAGAGTAAATATATGTTCACAATTCTGGCGTTATCTTGAACTCTTTTGAGCTGGGGCCCCTCCCTTTACAAAATCCTGGATCCGCCACTGTTTTCAGTGGTTTTGGAGCACAGCGGTGGTATTGGTGATTTGTCAGTGGTTTTGGAGCTCAGCGGTGGTAGTGGTGATTATTTCAGTGGTTTTGGAGCTCAGCGGTGGTAGTGGTGATTACAGTGGCGGATCCAGATCCAATTAATTTCCTGAAATCTTTCCAAATGATTCTTCTTGCATCCAGAAGCACTTCTGTATATAACGTACATAAAAATTCTTTGAAGTGTTGGCCAAGTACGCCCCCAAGATTTTCGGCCGATTTGCTCCACCGCGAATGATTTAATTACCTTCGCCCAGCTTTGGTTACCTCCGCGAACCCCCATCACCGATATTGCCGCGGTAAGTTATTTGTAGTTGTGGAAAAAT
This sequence comes from Trissonchulus latispiculum, assembly GCA_030248195.1. Taxonomy (NCBI): domain Eukaryota; kingdom Metazoa; phylum Nematoda; class Enoplea; order Enoplida; family Ironidae; genus Trissonchulus; species Trissonchulus latispiculum. The sequence goes on from JASAND010015987.1 coordinate 18,010, forward strand.
CTCAAATTTTAGCTTAAGTGAAAGCTAAATTTAAGCTTTAAAACATGTTGAAAACGCATTACAGTACCAAACCAAGTCTTGTTTTTGACTAAAAAGTATTAAAAAGCATTTTTTAGAAATTCCTGAAATCTTATTGAGGGCTTGGGGGAGATATATACTGTCCTCCCTTACGTTTCGAGAATTTCACTACTCCACAAGCAAAACTTTCGGTGAAACGACGTGCTTTGGTCGCTTTCTAAATCCACGTTGGGGTGGATATTTTCCTTATCGAGCAGTATGTGGTGTAGGAGTCACCATCATGTTTTTGTTAATGCAATTCTGAAAATTCGGTTTTCAACATGAAGAACCTAAAATATTTGAGGTGATGTTGGAACTCGCAGTGCTTGGAGGGGTCTAAATTGTCTCCTGTCCCAAAATTTTATGAAAATGTTGGTGCCCCCCGCAACCTAAACCCTGTTACACCCATTTCCTGCTGTGTTTGATCATAACGTAATACTCCTGTTTACATGCAGTACAAATTCAAATTTTGTACCACTTCAAGTGAATTGGCAATTTTTCAACAAATTTCGCTTCCTCTGCTAGCTATTCATATTTCATAGCCAAATATGTATCTAATTAGTTTGGTACCAATACAGAAATTGGTGATGGCTTTGTCCATTGTGTGTAACAAGCTTTTAATGATTTACTGGTTTTACGTTTCACAGGGTTATACGCGATTTATGTAAATGTAGAAGGTAAATGTAGTACTGCAAAAACTCACTGCCCGTATGTTTATGTTTTGCTGCCCTTTGTGAAGCAGCTTTTTGTAAACCCTGTCAATTTTCAAAGTAATCAGTTCACTCACTGTGGAATGGAAACGCTGCTGTCCATTTGCTTAGCAGAAATTTTAGACTGGTAATATATGCATAAGTAGCCTGCAGCGAAAACGTAATACAATCATATATATGAATGCCAAACGTGTATATACGATTACTAAAAGTCCTCTATACGACCACTATAAGGTCGCATAAAATGCGCATTATGCGATCTACTTTGACACAGTACATTGGTCCGATGGGGATTATGCTAGTAAGATTAGTGTCTGCTTGCAGTACTGCTGTCGAAATATACATGCGTCAGTTCATGGGCGTGCATGTAAAATAAGTGGGAAATCGCATCGTGTAGAAAATATACGTTTATACAACTCACTCTCCTTTTCACATGTTAATTGCGTACGTATCTATAGCTGAGTGCATGCTACAGACAGCTTGTTGATGTCTCTATCATGCACCGTGCGGTTAAGTTGGTTATCCGCACGGTGCACGCTGGAAGGCCAGGACCTAAACTAGTTAGCTGTTACCTCAATAGCGCAGCAGTGTGAGCAGCTGAGCCCCAACCTAGACAGGTCTGCTGCACACCAAAACATTTGTCCAAACTCCCAGCGCGGCAATTTTAGTGCCAGATGTCCTTAAAAATTGCTTGATGCAATGCTTGTATTGGCGTCACAGCTTAAAGAGCCCCATTAAGCCTCATTAAAAACAAACGAATGGACACTCATAGTTTACATTCTGGTCTGGTCAGTGATAGTCCACACTTGTTTTTGAATCACAGCCGTGGAGAGCTGTAAATAGTGTAATCATTAGACGACAAGATGTCTGGACTGTATTTTTGTAATCAGAATCTGCTATGCAGTATTCATGTGAAGGTTATTTTAATGTATATCGGCTAATTATATGGCATGGCATGGCTTATTAATTATTATTATTATTATTATTATTATTATTATTATTATTATTATTAGTACACCTACTACTATTATTATTTTTATTATTATTATTATTATTATTATTATTATTATTATTATTATTATTATTATTATTACTAGTATTGTTATTACAAGACTAGTGGCTATTTGGCCACTAGTTACCTAACCAAGAAATCTATAAAACCATTTTAAACCTAAACTGAAAAATGTTTCCGTCTGCAATTTTCTGCAAACTTTTAGCTAAGGAATACCTAAATGTATCCACACCCACAGAGAGAATTAAACATAGAAACATAGAAAACAATTTTACAGAAATGCCAGCCCCCATTTTGGCTATGTCCCATAATTGGAGCACCCGATGAAGGTCTGAAATCTACGTCCAAAATTAAAACGAAGTCAACCTTTTGTAGCAAGTCAATATTTGTAATGTTTCAATGAAATGTGTAAATAAAATGCTGTCAGTGGGGTAAACAGCAAATATAGGATTTAATTAAGAAATATGCAAAATTGCAAACTATTAATAAGATTTAATCCTGTAACTGTATCCTAGCATTCTAGTTGCAAGCCATCTAAACACAACGTTCCAAACCTAAAAGCGAAAATATAAATAGATAGTCATGGATGAAAGCAGGTTAAAATCAAAATTTTTCGTTTGAAAAATCACACCACAAAAATCCTCCGAAAAACAACGCACACCTTGTAGCCCTTCTCCTGGTCGCAATAATGGTTCAATCAAAAAGGTTCAAGAAAGGAAAATGTAAGCTATACTATTTTCTACATTTTGACGATAAAAATTTCCATTGTTATTGTTATCGTAAAAGTTAATGTAGTTTATTAATATAATTATTATTATTGTTATTATTATCATTATTACCATTATTATTTTGCACTTTGTATATTTGGAAATATAGATGCACTGTGCTTCCACCACACTGGAAAAGGAATGTCCCTGTCCTTTCTGAGCCACGAAGCTCACCATTCATTGAACGAAGAGTGGACATATAATATATGCTTCCTAGTGTGTCTAGGAAGAGGTGCTTCGTGAATATATTATGTCAAATCAGAAGATTACAAAGGTGGCGCCGGATCATGTTCATGATCGGAGAAGGTTTTTCTCCGAAAGCTCTGTCAGCATCTTTAGCGATTCTAACTTTGTTGCACGTTTGTTTTTAACGAGATCACGTATAGCTTGTCCGCGTCGTAATGAGTTTATTTGTATGATCTTTTCACCGCATTTCATTAAATGATTTCATGATTTATGTTAAAATAATTTAATCGTTTGTCATAATGGTAGCGGGTTATGAGTGATGTCTATATGTCTGTATACTCAATCTCTCAAAACGGTCAACTGGTATTATGTGTAAAATGGATGCAGCAAGTTATATGAAAAATGGAAAAAATAAGCAAAATAAATGCTCCACAGAAAAGAGCTTGAGAGTCGGAATATGAAAAATTCGGGTTCCACAGAGTGTGTTGAGAAATATGTCTGAAAATGTTAATATGTGCGTGGATTACTGAGTAGGATCATTATTGGCGCTGAAGACAGAAGAGAGCCATACATGTGATTGCGGGTGGGGGGGTCTGAAGAGAACGGCTTCGGCTTCTCTAGCTGTAGTTATCTTTCTGAAGAGCTACGTATTAACCATCATAGCGGATAAATGCAGTACAGCAAGTTAGCTGAGCGAAGTGTATACATTAGTTAAGTGGCCGTAGTTGCAAGTTGCACGATTCTTCTTGCTCAAAACTGCCAAACCAAATTTATGGTTTTAGCCCATATTACTAGATGTCTTTGTTTCTTAAACCCGACAACCAGTATAAGAGGGCAACTGGCAAACTTAGAAGCAAGCCTACACCCGGGTACTTTATTGGGGGCTAAAACGGTACACAGGACAGTTGCCAGTAATTTAATAATTATTTGTCGGACTCAGAAAAACCTTTATAAGGGATTGTTGGATTCGAACAATCCGAAGATTTGATGGCGTGTTCGATCGTAGCGAGTAGCCCGTTTGGACTGGCGTTCGCAAAGTAACCACGGACATTTTCTATTTCGGTCAGTAGCTAGCAGGCGATAGGCACAAGTTAGACGGAAAATTGTCACAAAGTTCCCGATTATAGAGAATCAGCCACTTGTCCACCCACAAACCTTGGAACCCTGGTGAATTCTGTTCCAGCGGCTTACTCGTCACTGTACAATCATGCACCCTTTGATATTAAATCGCCCACCACCTGGACCCTGGTCTACTTGAACAAGATGTTATATTAAGCATTTTTAAAGCTACTCCTTTTCCATATATATGTTTTTGGAACGATCAGTCTCGCCCTACAAATTTGGGTCCCACCGATTTCTCTGCTCTGTCTCAAGAAGAAAGCTCAGTTCCAATGAATGCTTATGTTGCTGATGGCGATGACGACGTCTTCGGCTAGACAGGAGTAAGGGTTTTTATGAGTTGTTCCTTAGGGAGGGGGGCAAATGATTGCCGAACTTTGTTAGATTTGCCCAATCTTGGCACTAACACAAAGCAGGAGTGCGTTCAAAAAATCTTGGGTACTGAGATCTTTGCCTTCCAGCAGAGTGCAGCCGTCGTTGTTACGTGCCCGACCGACAATTTACCAAAACTGCCAACACATTTGAATAGAAATTTCTGCTGGCTGCTATGGCTTAGCTCCATTGTGTTCCAATTTGGCATCATTTATTCTGTAAATGTTTACCCATTAGCACAGGATCAGACATTTAAAATAGCGATTTTGGCAATCTTTCAATATTCAAGTTGACATTTGACCATTTTACACAAATGAGTACAGCTACAGGAATTGTGTATATGCCAAATTATATGAATATAACTTGCACTAGAAATAAAATTGTCCGTTGTTTTTTATGTGTGCTTCGATTACAAATGTTAGTATAGTGCCATGGTGCGAACATAATATTTGAATTGACATCTTAATTCAGTAGTAGTTAAGGTGAAGTCAACAAGCGGAATTACGAAACCCGACAAGCGGAATTACAAAAGGCGACAAGCGGAATTACAAAATATGAATTACAAAGACCCAGTGGAAATATTTCTACTACTTCAGTTCATTTCTATTCAAATTAGTGGAAATTCATACAACCACTAAGTGCAAAGTATGTGTAGAGATGCTGGCTTAGCTAGCTAATTCCCAAGTATAAAAGATGAACATTTTTAAGTTCTGTATTAGTTGACCTTAGTTTGGATTGTGCGTATCTTGTATTATGAGCCGCACTATGTTACCTGGGACTTTTACTGATTTCTGTGGTTTTTTGAAAGGTTTATTAAAGTGGCATTTTTCCTTGATGTATTGAATGGAATTGTTTGGTGCATGCATTTGATGTGTATCTGAAATTTCCATTTGTTTTCATTTCCGAGGGCAAAGAACACTCGCATTACCAAAAGGATTTTCGCAAAATTTCATGCAGTTGGCTAGGCTATTTGTACGGAATTGTTGGATGTACACACACTCTAAAAGCTGCAATCTTTTATTATGTCTTGAGATAATTCAGTCTAATTTCTAAAACCCTACTTGATGCAGTTTTACCTGGTATAGTGCATTGCGTAATTCGCGTGCACAAAAACGTGCTAAACCTTAGTTATTTTCTTTATTTCAAGCAATGGTCATGCTTTTATTTTACTCGCAAATCAACACAAAACGCAAATCATTCCGCACAATATCGGAATTAATTATTCACAATATAACTTTAGTTTTTGTTCAGTGCTTTTAAACCAAGAAATTCAAGAGGCAAAAGCATAGTCTGAATACAACTGAAGAATGAAAATCCAATCTGAAAAGAAACACTTTGGTTCAAGAAATTTATACAATATAAATCCTTAAACGTTGAATTAATAAAGGGAGGATCGTCAATTTTTTCATTTCACACATTTTATGTTATAATATGTTATAGCCAGAAATGTATAAGAGCACACATGTTTACATGTAAACAAACCAAGGACTCACTTATGCAATGCAACATACTTGCAATAATATAGTGGAATTCGACATGCAATTTAAATTTAAATTGCAATTCCTTATTTGGAGCAAACATTAAGCACTGAAACGTTTCAGTAATGCAACTTCAACTAGCCCCCATTGAATTGCACACATAATATAGTATTGACACAATTTCCACCTCGATGGCGGTACATTCAAAGCCAAACCTAGTTAAAGAAGTATGGAATTGGTTGTAGACCACGTAACGGCCAAAAATCGCACACCTGGAAGGGACTCCAAGGCCATTCAGCGGTCTTACCAACTAACTACGGGTAAACAAAATGCCACAACAGCAAATTTGTTGTAACAATCGACATATAATAACATCGATCCTAAACATTAACTCATCTGATACTCACTATTTGTATTTATATTAAGGACTTTTCGCGAAGGAGTTAGAATTCTTTTATGCAAGAGCTCAAAAAAGGAGAGTGAGGCCCCGGTTGAGTTAAACGAGTTAAAATACTTAATTTCAACTGTTCCACGTTTAGTTGAAAAATCTTGAGCTTATTTCAGATTTAAATCTGATTGCTTGTTGAGGACATAACCTGTCATCACTGAGATAACTATCTATGTGACAGGCTCAATCGCTTATAACCGGTTGCAGCGTGACTTGAAGTGACCAGAACATAATTTGTCATCATGTCGGTTGTTTGGAGTTTACTTCCGCTCAAAGGTATAACCTTATAGATAATCTGTTGATAAGCTAATGCTCAGTTAAGCTATTCTGAAACATACCCAGGCGGCAATGATTCCACCCATAGTCCCCACTAAATCATTCAAAGTGAACTTGAAGCTTTCCTTAAAAATGTCTTCTTGAAGCCGGCCGTACTGAAGATGTAGAACACTTTCGTTTGCTGATTTCAGTCTAAAAGTGTTTAAAGGGGAAGTTAGGTAGACACAGATTTATTCTGTTAGTTTCTCCTGTCTATGATGCTAGCTGTGTGAGCCTATGCGGTCCAAGTAGGAGTGATGGAAAACGATCGATTTGAGCCTTTTTCATGATTCTAGACGTCAGCAATTGCACTTTTCTGAGCCTTCATCTAACGAGTCAGTCATATCCTACTAGCCCCGAGCGCTAGACTCAGTCGTGACTAACTATTTTCGGTCATAAACTTTGCGGACAACCATGAGTTTCAGCTCGTACATTTGGACATCTAAAAGTAATAGTCCCAAATAGTCTAATTTGTTAAATAGGATGTATCCAACAAAACTATAATCCGTAAAGTTTGTTACTAGAAACAGAGTAGTCACAAACCTTCTGGACTAAAACCATGACTAGTCCGGAAAAATGATGATTAAATTTTATGGTCACTAAAATTCCTCACGTTTGTTAGTCACGATTAAGCCAATCCATCAGGACTACATTAATGTCAGTCATGTGTTGAGCGAACCATTTTCTGTCTTTAACGCAACGTCGCAAGCAGCATACACAACCTACTACTCTATCATCTCTTTTCATGGCGTGGTCGCTTGCGTTATGTTACGCTTAGTACTGAATTATATATTGCAGTTTCAGTCAACGCGAAGCATTCAAGACCCTTTACCCTGAAACTGACAGCATCAGTTTGTAATCATAATCAACACAGGAGGGTTTGCAATGGGATTTGCAATGATAAGCAAATTCTTCATCTACGTCATCCAGCCAAGCCGCAAACATACCAGTGAAGCAAAATGCGGCAGTGGTAAAATTACAAACAGGTAAAGAGTCTATTGGAACTGACGTATTCACCACATTTAGATGGTCGCATTCTGTGCAATAACCGCCAACAAACTGGCTGGAAAGTTTTGCAAGTTTGCGAAACACACATGCAACAGTGCATGCCATATATCCTAAAGGATAATCGTTGCACGGATTCAGTTTGCTGTTCACGCGGACATTTTTCACTCGACGTAGGGTAATTTGTATAGTAGCTCTTGGAGGCAAGTGTATGAAGTTTGTTGCACGTTCATTTATGTTATCACCGAGAAGTACAAGAAAGCCCTCGTTTTGGGGTAATAGAGCACTGTAGTGATCTAAGTGCTGCAATCTCAGCCGCAACATCATCCCTAAAACACTTTATCCGTTAATTATGGACATGAACTATTGCGTCTATCAAAACATTTTGAGTACACACTTATTGCAAGATTCCGCGGATCAGACATATGAAAACCAAATTAGCTGAATTCCATTTTTTTTGGGAGTATGAGGACTTGGCGACTAAGTTGAAGTGGTCCATTACAGCCTTCGTGCGAAGACTGAAGCCAATATGAACTAGCGGACTGCTGCAAGCCTTGTGCTGTTATAGAGCACGGAAATTTCGCTGGAATTATAGCCATCTTGGTTTCACGTAATCTCGCTATAAGAGTGTGTACTCAAAATGTTTTAATAGACGCATAGGTGCGTTTAGAAATCGACTTAGACTCGCGAACACGTCCACATTCCATTTCAGAAGAATCCAACGCTTCCAAAACAGGATGATTAAGGCATTAGACTTCGGATCGAAAGGTCCGAGATTCTATTTCCACCTTACCAGAATGACTGTACATTGTTTCCTTGAGCAAGAAACGTAGGTAACTCCTCTGTCGGTAGGATGAGGCGGTAAATTAATGGACTCTTGTGCTTCCTTGCTAGGAGCAGTGCACGCAAAAGAACCCTTAACCCACTTATTGCCAAGAGAGGGCGCGGAGTTCCAGGTGGAAGGTACCCCTTGGAATATATCAGAATTTCTGCCACGTAGCCAGCCAACCTCCTGCGAGGTAGGGGTGAGAGCAAACGAGTCATGTACTCACATAACTTTCCGGGTTGATCTCTGGTCCCACCTCATCTGTGCTAAGGGCTCGGAGTGTCGGCAGATACTGTTCACCTTTACCTTGCATATGAGCAGCTAATTCGTGTCTTACTACCGGAGCGAAAGGCCAAACATATGTCTGCTCCAGCTTCTCATAGTTTGCTAGCATTCAAGCGACGAAGCGATAGCCATATTAGTTATGACTGGGGGATACAGAAAGGCTAGCGCCCTCATATAATCTCTTGGCTGAGTAGCCCGGCAATAACAACAAGAAACCAGACAGCTGTTACTTAGTGTAGTCTTTAATCCTATTTTTGTCTACTTGCAACTTAGTGATGCGCCGGGGATAAGTCCTCGCTCCAGTAGTCAGGTGTCAGACCCCGCATTCTGGACGGTGGCCCCAGTTGTCAGGCCCTGGTCCCGACAGGAGAGGAAACTATACAAAGTTTTTCTAAGAATCTTACCTAGGATTTGCAATTTTAGAACTTAAAACAGGTTGCGTTACGAAAAATCGCTATATTTCTCACTGATTTGTCTGAAGACCAGAATTCATACAATAACAGTAAGGGTAATGTATAACAGTAAGGGTAACCACTGCGAAACTTGAAATGTAAAGAAATGTTTCTGAAAATTTCGACCCCCAAATGTTAGGCTACAACAAGGTTGCGATGCTGGGTCCGGCTCCGCAGGTGGCGCCCACGGGGAATCCCTAGTGCAGACAAAGGCTTTCCAAACATTTCATGCTCGAATAAAAGAAGATACAAGTCTAAGTTTTGCAGGGTATTGCTCTTATAATAACCAAACTAAAAGTTAACATGTACCTGACAATGTATTGATCGACTGCTGATACTTTCCAAGAACAACAGGGCAAGTACCATAAGAAGTTATGACGTATGAGCTTCCTCGACAACAAGAACTGGCTGTTGCAAAACTTCCGTCAATTAAACATGACTTAATGTGGTCTTCACAGAAATATCCAATCTCTTTAAGGAAACCTATTGTGCTTCTATTGGACAATTTTAAATACTCGTCAAGTTTAAAAAAGTAAGGAGCGACGTCATATGAATCTGATTTCACCATTTCTGATACGTTGAGATATCCAAAGTAATAGCTAAGGGCTAAACCTGCACCAATTACTTTATCAATATAACTGACTTCCTTTTGGGAAAAGTTTGACGACAATATGAAGCTGTTGAACTTGTCTGGGTTAACTCTTAAACAAGCAATGAAATGGTAAGAAGATATATTCATTCATCGCAAAAGACTCGACTTACCATGCTAAACGTAAGTTTAATCTATTAAAATGTGCTGCAGTTTAATGAACAAGCTATAGGACGACCAAAAAACGAACGACCATACTTTGACCGTTTATACTAGCAGATTAACCGTTGGAGTAAATTCAAACAATGTATATACTTTTAGAATCGTCCAGAACAAGAGATTTCGTAAATGCGGAGTTTCGCATTTTATTTAAGAAAAATCTAAATTTTTAGTTTCTCGCCCAATTTTTATTACAATCTAAATTTTGTTTCCACCATCGAATATAGCTGGTCGATTGCATATTTTCTCTCATTTAAGTTTTTAACGAAAATGCAAGCAGCTTTCGGACTTACGGGTTTTCAAAAATGTTTTCCAGTACCGGCAAGATGGGCATCATTCGAAAGGTGTTAACGATCTGAACAAGCTTTGTAGCAGAGCGAACTCTTGAAAATGCGCTTAATTGCAGGAATTCGCAAAAATAGGATTTTCCGGAAAATAAGAATTTTCTCCAATATGCCACCATATGGGCATTTGAAAGCTCTTGGTGAGCTGACCTATTTTTGTAATAGAAGCAATATCTGAATACGCACCAAATTCCCAGAGTTCACAGAACATCTAAAAATGAATCTAACTTCCGGAGTTCAAAAAAGCCGGAATGAATACTAGCTAGTGAGTATTTCCTGAATTCCGCGAAGTGGGAGCATTTTCGTGAGTTTGCGCTATTACAAAAGTGCTAAGCACATTTTCAGGAGTTTTCTCTAGAACAAAAGTAACTCAGCCCGTTAATAGCTTTTGTATGATACCCATCTTCTCGGTATTGGAGAAATTGTTCGGTTTCGAGATATAAAAATCAGGAATTCCCGCAATTGGCTACTTTCTTGAAAAACCTCTAATAAAATATATGTGCAGCCGCACCAGGCCTATTCGATCGTTGAAACAAAATGTTGATTGCGATAAAAGCTGGGTGAAAACTGAAAATTTTAGCAAACGGTTTTCTTAGCAGAATTATCTAATTCATAAAACGAAGAGCATTCAAGAAACTAACCTAGCAGGCAGAGAAACTAGAGCAAACTTACAGGTTAAAACAAATGTTGGGGGCATCACATGAAATTATTGTACTCGGACTAAATTTTACTGCTGAATACTAAAAACAGTGTGGTGTTTGTTAAAGAAACAAAACGCAAAATTAGCCAGCAGAGGGAATACCCCATGAAGACAGGGGATCATTCATGCAGCAGAAGAACCTCCGTCCAACTGACACCCTACTCAAGTTTTTAAGTTATTTATAACTAAATATCTGATAATAACCGCCAGCCTGTTTACCTAGAAATACCAAGGATGATAATTTGGCTTGACTTGGCACACGGGTACATTTTGTGTTATGATCACCTTAGAAAATTGCATATTGTTATGTCGGGCAGTTTCATCCGAGTGTAGGTTTGAGTAGTGATATCTATGCGAAAATCTTCATGCATGTACACAGATGTTATGCCCACACATGAATAGGCAGCAGTGGTAATTGCAAATAGAAGAACCGACAGCCAGACTATTCTTTCGACCAAGTTTCCTTCCAGCAATGGCTTAATAGCATCGAGTTCACTTCTCGACAAAATGTATTCAGTAAAACTATTATCTAAAAATGTCACAGTGAAACTGTCCTACACTGATTAATAAGCCAACTAAAGGGAATAACTGCCTGATGTGGTGAGTAATTGTGCAAAATTGGGATTACCAGCGACTACTTAGTTTTGGACTTTACCTTCTCATCTGCAAAAAGATGCTTTATTGGCGGCAAGACATGCAGTAGTGCTGCTTAAATGTCATTAAACCGTTCTCTTTAATTTAGCAAATTTAGCAATACAATGCAGCATACAAGGACTATGGTAACATATATCTTGAGGCAAATAAATTGGCAGCAATGTAATCAAAGAAGTTTCTTTTACCTGGATGGTTTAAGGGATCTTGGAGGCTGCTGCAATCGCTACGTAGGCTACTGCGATGGTGTATTTTATGTTGGCTCATCTCCATAGTATGAGTTTTGTTGCGTTGTAGTTGTCTTGTTTCCAGTTCTATTCAAATGACTACAAGTTTGATGTTGCTGCTGAAACCAAAATAAAATATCAAGCTTGCGCAAGCGTGCTCATGCATCATCTGTTGCTGAAAACTCAGCGGATGTAGAGGATGAAAATGATGGTATTTAGTCTATAGTGTCCTGGTGCGTATCCTAACGGCCAAAGCCGAATCTCTCAACTGCTGTTTTGGCAGAAAACCAAGGTGCCCCGATTTAGACAGGCCTGTTCCTCAGTTTGCTAGGGAACCCAACCACGCTTTCAACATCTTCTAGTTCCTACCCTGGTTGCTTCTGGTTCCTACCAAAATTCTGCTTGGTCTGGACACTACGAAATCTCCTGGTCTGGAAGACATTCCAGGGGTTGTGTTGAAACTGTGTTGCGGTGAACTTTCAAAGCCCCTATCAGACCTATTCAACCTGTCCAGTCCCCACAGCTTGGAGACAGCCAAAATCATCAACAAAAAGGGCAGTCGGACTTGCCTTGATAACTATCGCTCATTTGCCCTGCTGCCAGTTGTATTCAAGGTCATGGAGATTACATCGCTTTTGAACTGAACAATTTTCTGGAAGCGCACTCTCTGCTATCCGAAGACAAATAAGGCTTCCGGAAGCATCGTTGCACTCTTCACCCACTTCTCCTGACTTCATAGTCGATCGCTAATGCGCATTGAGGTCCTGGACATAAAAGCAACCTTCGACACAATCAGTCTTCGACAGTTCTGCTCTGAAAGGTGGCTCGATGTGGAATCCAAGGCTCCCTTACTGACATAGCTACGCAGCTACCCAACAGACCGCTCACAGGATATATGGGTCCTGTCATTATGTTTGCGGATGATATCACCGTCTAAGTTCATTTCGCTAAATCCACCAGCCTTGTGGATCTGCTGAATGGTGATCTACGTTTTTCTAACAGGGTGAGAACCTGGCAAATCAATGCTAGTTCATCAAAATGTAAAGTGCGACTACCAAAAGCAGTTAGATACACCAGTACAGCGATATACACCAGTATAGGATACTAGCTATGAATAGCTTATGACGAGCTGAATTCCAGAAAAACTTTAAGGCCCATACGGCCCATACGGCGTGATTCCTACCGAGTCAGCCGGCTTTCGCGGAAACATTGACGCCTTAATTCTCGCCAGCAGGATTCCAACTCTGGCGGAAGCAGACATCGAGCGCCATTGTTATAGTGGCATGATCGGCCCGGCCACGGTCCTGGAGGCCAGCCAAACCCGGACGGGCCCGCTTAGACCCGTGTCAATTTTGTGCATATTTATTTTTTTCTAACCATCTACATTCGAAAGTCGATTTCAAGTTTCCAGGAGCAGTGTAATGTAATAAATAGCACTATCTATTGATTGATTTGGATATTAAGCCCACCGGATCACAAGGCCCGCCGTTCCGTGAATTGGATCTTCGGTTTCTGGCGCGGCCCGGCACTAACTCCGGCCCGGCTGGTTCAGCAGTCCCGGGCACGGCACTGCAGATGTCTTAACGGTACAACTCTATATCCAACCACTAGAGAACCTTTCTGTAAAATTCTTCTATGTTTGCAACGTAGCTATTTTAACTTTAATTCTGAATTGACTAGTTTCCAGTTAAATCAGCTAGTTTTCCTGGAAACATTTTTCATCAAATTCTGGATAGCAAAATTCCAACCAAGTCAGTTCATTTTCGTGGAATGATTTAGTGCTTAGTCCCAGCTACGTTGGTTCCACGGAATCTCGCTATAATAGTGTACTCAAAATTTTTTTGATAGACGCAAAGTAGGTCCAAGCATTCTGCAAGTCTATCACCTCTCAGGCTGGGTGATGAAGCGCTGGAACAAGTCGATGCCCTAAACATGCTTGGTGCCACGATTACGTCTGACCTGATGCGGTCTGAACATATTCTGAACAAGGCAGCAACTGGGGCTAAACTTATGGGCATGTTGAGACAGATTCTCACCATGGCTGTCATAATCTTAAGGTATCTTAAAGCAAGTTTGAAGTGAAGCCAAGGAACTACTGTTTCAGTGCAAACAACAACAACAATGTCACATTACCCAAGAGCCTTCCTACTCTTGCACAATAAAGCGAGCGATTTAGTAGGTTGGACATAACAGCATTCAGCGAATCAAAAAGAGTCAGAGAGTCTGAAATAAATAGTTTAAAAGTTACTCCATCCTTTTGGTGCACAGGAGAAAGTGCGAACCTGCAAAACTGAAATACCGTGGTTCGATTCCTGTCATACAGTGTTCAAACGTTCTTTCACTTCTGATTACTTCTGTTCACTGCTGCAATAAAAATCTCCCTCTTCTTTTAATAATAGTAAGGATATATAATGCAAAAGTTGTGCAAAACATGAATATAAGTGTTTGACAACAGGCATACTATGTAAGTTATAAAAGTAACACTTGTTCTAGATCTTAACATCTTATCTTAATGCACCTTAAATAGATACGGCTCAATTTTTAGTTGCACTGATGAGTGTTTACTCGTCGAAATGTATTAACTGGCTGAAATGCGCTCCAATTACACTGTTGGAAGTTAAAGTTGTATGTTTGCATGAAACCTTCAAGCCAGTGACACCTAAATGAACTAAAGTATTAGCATAGGGTTCGGCGCATCTCATTTTGTCTTTTTTTAGAAATGGTAAAACAGTTCAGAAAATAAAGTCCACAGTTAGCAAAACTGTTCAGTTGAAAGCAATTAGTATTGAACAGTGTAACTGCCAAACTGGAAACCTGGAGAGCTGGATGTTAAACAACAATGCTAGCAGCCTTTTCAGGTCGTTGGTGTTGAGAAAAACATTTAGCGTTTCGCTAAGCAAACAATCTAAGCAGATTCGGCTATAACGGATAACTCTCATACGGAGAAATACATCGTGTTTCGTCTGATCGAATGAATATCAACTTTTGTCAAGACAAAGAGTAGTCTAACTATGTTAATAACGTACGAATCGAAAATATCGAAAAAAAGAAATGTTCCGCTTGAAAGTAGTTCACCTTATTTTCAAGGCTGTCCTTTCGCGTTCGCCATATCTATTAGCACAACTGTTGTTTTTCGAAGAACATTTTGTCATCTAGACAACAACAGCGACAGACGTTTACGGTATGAACTTATTTTCTGCAGACAGTAGCCCGGAAAATGAAGTTTTCAGTTGATCTTTACACAAATCCATTAGTTGACTTGAATACACGAAAACTACAGTTCTAGTCAACTGTGTTTGCATGTTTGTAACTTACTTGTGACTCAGAAATGAACTAAAGCTTCGTTGAACTATAGGGTTCGCCTCTTCTCATTACTTCTTTCTTAAGAAATGCTAAAGTCCCCTCGAATGCTCAAAGTCCAAAAATAGCAAAACTGTTCAGTTGAAAGTAATTAGTGTTGAATTATGAATTGTGAAACTGTCTTTCCAGGTAATTGGTGCTGTCGAGGCATTTCCTTTCTTTACTTCTTTCACCGAGTGAATAATTCGTTCAGATTTTGATTCAACAGATATATGGCATATTCGAAAGGTACCTACTCTCTAAGATTAAAAGATCTAGTACATCCTGCATGTCGAATGAATGAACGAATAAATGGTTTTCGAAATTAGGTTGTTACACAGTAGGTTGCAGGCGTTGCTACTTTGTCCGAATATTCTGGAGGCGACAATGGGACAGCCCAAAGCTGGAGCCGCCGGAACTAGCCTAGCTAGCTAGCTAGTCTAACCCAAGCTGCCCTCGGACTTTCGCCTATAACTATACATATTGGAGAGACCTAACAAATGTAAAATAAAATAAATCAGGCCGCGCGAGGATCTCATTCTTGCTCATTTGTATGCAACAGTTTTAAGGAAATGATGAAATCGGTAACATCCCTCTAAGCTCGGCATTAGTCACAACAAAAATGAAATTATCAAGTAGGAGAGAAGGGGAAGTAAGAAAAATTAGACTTTATGCTTTAGTTTAGTTACGGGGATACAAATGGGTTGACATGACTTCGTGGGAAATGGGAAGAAGCCGGAAAACCGGATTTATCTGGTATTTTTCCCAAAGCAATAAAAGCCGCTTATGGGGGGAGGGGAGCGCCCTCCAGGTCTGTGTGGGGAAACCCCTACTCGTCCACCCCCAAACATATGTAAGTATGATGTCATCGATGATGTGATCTGGTGGTGCGAACGCAGGGATCAAAGAAATTGCTTCATTTTTACACAAATTGGGACAGAACTTGCGAAAATGCGGGCTCATTTGGTTAACAAATAACCACAGATCATAAGATCTAAGTTAAGACAGAGTTGGTTTTGGTTGGTTGGTTCTTAAACTGGAGATTTTTATACCAGCCCCGAACCGTGGCCCCCAGAAGGGTACCCGCCCTGCTCCGCAGATAAGTGAAACATAAATTTTTCATTTTATTATATGTTTCCACGTTATCACTGACTTTGCTCACTCTGAAACACTCCTAAACAATCATAAAAATGTGTTGCAAGCATATAATGCATTAGAGATTTTCAAAACTTTTTAGACATCGAGTGCTGACATTACGTTTTTCCATGAGATTTTAGGTTCGTTCCAGTCTTACAGGTCCTATCGTTAAATACTAAAATTGCTCTAATTCCGTGCTTTTATACACGTCTTTCCCTGTTGGAGAATTTTCCGCCAAAAGAAGCTATTGAAGAGAAAGTTCTAGGCAGGGAAAACATTAACACTTGTATTAATAGTTTTGTTGTGGATAAGTATTACTGGTCTTATGTATGTCAGATTTAATAATTGTTAGTACTATAATTTGGTTGTGTTCAATAAATCAGTGTTTTGTTCTACTAAGAAGAAAGGTTATTAGTAATAGATGTTGGACTTTAGAACAGAGATAGATAGTGTAGTAGGTGGAGGGTTAAGGCTGGTATGTATTATACATAGTAGGTGGTGGATTCAAAGAATGTTCCTCATATTACCAGAACATAAGCCAGGAGGTTTCTAGATTTTTATCACGATAACCCTGCTCAGAAACTCGCAAGGCAATCCTAGTGTCTTTCATTCGTTCGTTGGACATACAGTTCGGAAAGGGACTCAACAGTAATGTTGCTGTCGGGAGATTTTCACTACGTAATTGTTGTGAAGAATGCTTACATTAAGTTTTTCCATGAGCAATTAGGTTCGTACGATTCTTTAATACTGAACTGAACAGTTAATTCAAGGTAGGGAAAACATTAATTCTTGTGCACACCAGCTTAAATTATTAGTTGTCCATAGAGATTTCGGTTATTAGGAGTCTTAGGAATGGTCCTATCTATAAATAATTGTCAAATGTATAGAATTACGAAGTTTGCAGGTGTTTTTCTGGCCTTTTCTGGTCCTTCGCAAATTTTTCCGCCAAAATTTCAGACCATCTGGAATCTCCCCACCTGGTGGGGATAAATCCGGAAACCCGTTATCCTCACTTGAACAGCAAACTTCAATTTTTTTATAATCTGTTATTGAGTAACGGGTTTCCATAACGGTGATTCCGGAATCTGCCCCAGTCAGTAACGGAATTCTACGTTCTCCCAGACCACTTTCCGGATTTCTTCACATAGTCGCGACCGAGTATTTGAAAGGCGCATAACACAAAATGAAAATAGTAAAATTGCAAACAGGCAGAGCGTCTTCTGGAGCCGATGTATTTACCACATTTAAATTGTCGCACTTTGTACAACTGCCAAACAACTGGTTGGAATACTATGAAACGTTGTGGAACCCTCATGCCACCATGCAAGACATATATTGTAATGGATCATCTTCGCATGGATTTATCTTGTTGCTAGGGCAGCTGGGTAGACCTAATCAGCAGCACATGCTCCATATCGTCTCCCAACACCACTGACATAGTGGACAGATTTCTCCTTCGATTCTGTGTACGTAGGAGCTCCCGTGGGTTTCTATGATGGATTTGCCATAAACGTAAAATCAGTCCTGATTTCATTTTTCCATTTAACCAATCCTCTTTTCAGCAGTAATTTTAGGGGCCCAAGTAGATTTTTGGATCCTCTTGCGTTAACAGTGATGCATTCTTCTAATCTGGTCGGCTATTTCTTTCCTACGCTCCTAGCACGTCTCCGGGCCCAACCTTCTTGACCGAACAAGGTACAAGCACACGATAACGTGGGGATAATAGGGGGGGTGCAGACCCCCCCCAGATCGACAAAAACGGGTAGTCCCTCTCAGCAAAAAGGAAAAAATGGCAGACCCTCTCGTCGAGAAAGGAAAAAAGGGTAGACCCCGAGGCGAATTTTACCAAAAATTGGTAATTTTATAGAAAGTTTTATTGATTTTTTCAAAACATCTCTAAAAACTCGCTAAAAATTGTAATTTTTTACTACTTCTTGATCAAAGACGTTAAAAATAAGCGATTTTTGCTAATTTCGGGGCAGACCCTTCCAAATTTTGGAAATTTCACGGGTGGCCCCTCGCCGAGGTTGGGGTAGACCTCACAGAATCGGGCCCCGTGTTAATTTATGGTATAAGCCTTGCTACCATCGGAGACAGGGTGCAGGAAAAGATTTCAAAGCGGCAAGCTAAAATGTCCTGAGAAAATACTTTTTCTGCAACTTTAAACAATTCCGGCTTCCCCAATGTTTTTTTGGTTTTTGATTGTGAAAATGAAAGTGAAAATTGGCCAAGTGTTTGGAATTTTATTCTGAAAGCTTAAAATTTGTGGCAACTCTTTAGTGAGTTTCAAATTTTAATAAAATTCAAATTGACTAAAATTAATTTTCCGAAACATTTTGTTAATTTTGCCTTGAAGTGCAAGCACGCTCGAAAGTTTCACTTTAAGGTACAAGCCCTCTCAAAAGTTTGTTGGGACAAGCCGCTACAGGGCCCGACCCTCGGTTAATGTATGCCCATAGCCTTGCATATTGTGTGTTTAGATGTGCTTGACACACTTAACACACCCAGCTTAACATATATTTCACCAATCTGGTTTTAACATGATTCTGTATTCTAGCGCAAATCACATTGACACAAAAACTGCATAGTGACGTCAAGCGTTGCCGTAGTGGATAAAATTTAAGATTAGAATTAATTTGAAAGCCGTTGTTTGCTTCTGTGAGGACTAACAATTTGTTTATGCTGCAATACACATACAAAACTGTATTGTGCGCTGAATTCGAATATATTGTTCGTTGGGTAAAGTTCAATCCTGATATTTCTTCACTACTTTTGAAAAGAGGAATTCAAGAGGTAAAAGCATAGTCTGAATGCAACTGAAGAACGGAAATCCAATCTGAAAAGAAGAGAAATGTTTTATCGATGTGAACTATAAAAATGAGCAAACAGCACAAATGCTTAAATGTTCAATATGTTAAAGATTGAATTGTTCACAGCAACAAACTTTTGGTGCATTGGCCCTATTTCAACGTTTTATCTACTGAACAAGAGCTTTCGAAGGATACTATTATGTGGCGAACCGGACAAGTTTCAATTTTGAAAGTTCGCAACAAATCCTTATCGAATATTTACGCATGTCGCATCGGGTTGAGTGGCTCCCGTGTTCCGAGATCACTTTGCCGCAGCAAAATCGGTCCAGCCTATCTCGAGATAGAGGGAGCATATTTCCATAGAATATTTAATAATAATAATAATAATGTTAGCAATTTAAATGAATGTTGCGCCAAGCCTGAGTTGGACCACATTAGCTACACGGGTACTGCTGCTCAAAGGCAATACACATTACCATCCACCACGCGCCGACCCGCCCAACCAGTCCACCTTATTCTGGTCTAATTGCCCCAGTTGAAGAAAGAGAATAGGCTCACGTCAGGACAGTTGCTGTCTGATATGCTGCCGTACTGATGCAGACGCTAAAGTGAGCCAAAGGCAATCCCAGCAAGCAACAGCAAACCTGATATTACCAAGCCGGTGTGTGATTACACCGGTTGTTGATCGTCAACTCACATTACTTCTCTTTTATCTGCACATTTCACTGATTAAGGAAATATAATGACTAAACGTTTCTCTGACTAAGAGTTATTTCTTTCTGATGGCATAAAAAGCCATCCATCATTGGGAGAAGTGGGTATCGGCAACTTAAGGGGGAGAACCTGTCAAGGTTGCGCTTTGACACTGGTACTAGTGAGGCAATATTACAATCCGGTCCTTCCTTACTTTACCATATTAGGCTGATAATTTAATGCGAAAAAAATCATTCAGTAACAAACCCAGGCGGCAATGATTCCACCCATAGTTCCCACCAATTCACTGAAGGTGAACTTGAAGCTTTCTTTGAAAACGTCTTCTTGAAGTCGGTCGTACTGCAGATGAAGAACACTTTCGTTTGCTGATTTCAATCTAAAGGCATTGGAAAAGAAAGGACACGCAAACTTTCTGCCATTTATTTCCTTGTTAGACGCCGAAGCAAGAAAATTGGCTATATCTCACATCAAAAAGTGCGTCCAGAGGCAACACTGCAGTGCTCAACGAGATTTTTTGAATGAATATGATCGTAACTGTATAGCAAAGAATGTCAGGAATTGGCAAAAACTGCCCTATACAGAAATGTCGAGTTTTTGATATGGGATTGCACAGACAGTATTAAAAGTCTAAAAGAAACTTTTCCGGAAATTTTCCCCAATTTCAAGCTGGTTTGGGCCGTATGCTAGATTTCCACAAGTAATCACCATCTTATCATGTAGGTTGGTGAGGTGGACGCTATTTTGTTTATTATCTTTTAAGCGCTAGCACTCGATGAAGGTGACAGCAATCGTTGGATCTGAAATTTCTGCGTAACGTTTTGGGTTGCTAATGACGGTGTTCTGCACATAGAAATGCAGAAATCTGTTATGTGTCTTAGAAAGGAATAACTTCACAAATCATTTAGTCTTTTTATGGATATGAACTGTTTTTGCTCTGCATTTTACAAGATTAAGGGCATAAATCAAACTATATTACCTGTATTACCTGTATGCGGAGCTAGCTTTAAATTAATTTTATTTGTCAAATTTTATATTTCAAATTCAGCTAGCACCCTTATTGATGGGTGTCATTCCATGTTGGCAATCCATCACTACTGAACATACATTTAGAAAAGCTTGAGTAGCTGTTTGTCTGCTTTTAAAATCAGAAACACCACGAAGCGATATTTTGCAAATATTCAAGACGCCTTACTTTGAGACCGATAACATAAGCTTGTAATCATAATCAGTGCAGGTAGGTTTGCACTGAGACTTTGCATAGGTGAGCAAAAGCTTCATCCACATCTTGGAGCCGGGTCGCAAACACAGCGGTTGTAGCACATGGCAGCAACAGTAAAATTGCAAACAGGCAAAGCGTCTTCTGGAGCTGTCGAATTTACAACATTCAGATTGTCAAACTTTCTACAATCCCCAACCAGTTGGCTGGAATATTTCGCAACTTCACGGAACCAACATGCCACCGTGCAGGACATATATACTAATGGATAGTCGTCACTTGCCATTCTTGGAGTCAAGTGGACAAACTTTGTTGTATGTGCATTTATCTCATCTCGGAGAAAGACAAGAAACCCCTCGTTTTGGGGCAATAAAGGACTGAAGTGATCTAAGTGCTGCAGTCTTAGCCGCAGCATCATGCCTTAAAGCATCAAACATGTAAATAAGAAGCTTTAACTGAGTATATTTTTCAAAATAGACCATTTTATTTGAGAATACCTGAATATTTCGCTGATCCGGAAGAACAACGACAATAAATACGATAAGTTTCAAAAACTGTATGTTTATTTTGTCTCAATGTCTAATGCATAAACGTGAAAAACTTAACAAATGCTGCTCTAATAAAGGAGGATACAAGTCAAACGTTTCCCAGTATAACAATACAATATTTCATTCCTTTAACTAAGAAGAGGGTTCCACTATACCTGATAATGTGCTGACAGAATTCTGATACCTCCCATGGACAACAGGGCAAGTGCCGTAAGTCGTTATCGCGTAGGAGCTTTTTCGGCAACAACTACTGCCAGTTTCAAAACGTCCGTCAATTAAACACGACTTTATGTGGTCTTCGCACGAATATCCAATCTCCTTAAGAAAACCGATTACGGTTCTATTGGATGATTTTAAATAGTCGTCAAGCTTTAGTATGTAAGGGAGGACTTCATGTGAGCCTGATACCGCCATTGCTGATATGTTGAGATATCCGAAGTAATAACCAAGGGTTAAGCTTGAACCAATTGCTTTCTCAAGATTTGAGCCTTCTTCTTCCGAAAAGATTGATGACCTTATGAAGTTGTTGAACCTGTCTCGGTTAAGCCTTAACAAGTATTGAAATGAAAGGAAAATACCAAAGTTAAGTTAGTGGTCAGAGACTGGATTAAACAGGGGGATTTCGTTGTTGTTATTTGCAGACATGGTGCTATATATTAAAACTTGAGCATAAAGCGGCTATTACAGGGCCTCTGCCCCAATATATGCGGCAGATGAACCTGTAGTCACAGTTTCCGAAATATACAAAGGGGAGCATCGCAAAATAATTTTCGCTTCAAGCACTAGATTAAGTTTTACAAAAAATAGTAAATAAAATTGTTCACGTTCCCAGATTGTCGTAATTTAATTGTTTCATAACCAATAACTTGATTGAGTGATTGGTTGAATGATGATTTGATTGATCATAACCTGAATTGGCGCTTTAACTTAACTGACAGAGAAAGTTTGCGCTCAACCCACCTTAATAAGTTACAAATGGTTATTTTCGGGAGTTTTAAACGGGCATAGGCTGTCGTTGTTATGTCTATGCGAAAATCTTGATTTATGTAAACTGATGCTATGCCAGCACATGAATAGACAGAAGTGATAACAGCAATTAGAAAGACCATTAGCCAGGTTATCCTTTCGACTGCACTGCCTTCTAGGAGTTGTTTAATAGCATCGAGTGCACTTCGGGACAAAATGTAATCAGTAACACCGTTTTCTAAAAGAACATTACAACGAAACAATTTTGTGTGACAAGTGCTACAATTAGTAGCCAAATGTAACTGTTTCTGGTGGTCAGCAGTTGTACAAGAAATTGTTATTACTTACTGGAGACTAATATTAAAGGCTACTAACGGTTACTGTGTTTTTGATCTTCTCATCTAGCTTAGGCTTACGGTAGACATTTTATAAGTATTTTTCATTAAATTATGATAATAGTTCTTAGGAACATAAACAAAAATACGTATGAATGTAGTATTCAACAATTTTATGTCATTAGAGAAGAATGCTACAAAGTTGTTTTCAATTACATTAACCTAATTAAAGTTATAATTATTTAATTAAAAATGCCTAGGATAATTACCGAATCTGCGAGCAGACACAGGTTTGTATGAAAGCATGTAGGTATTGTTAGTTAGGTGGGACCACCCCCGAGATCTTCGGGGAGGGTAGTCCCAAGTAAACGAACCGAGCATGCCAAGCATGTTCAGTAAATAGTAGTGTAAGAGTTTCAACCTCTTATTCTATTATGTACTCTTGCTTAATCCGACCATGTTGCATATGGTTTGAAATTCTGAAAGCGATTGACATCATAACTGGACTGGTACATTATTTACATTTTGCTAACTCCAGGTGAGTGGTGTTTAAGACCAACGGTCCGGAAAGGACACCCGCATAGATCAGATAGAAAAAGCAAGCTAGACTGGCTCAAGTCCGTCAGCGAGCTAAGGACGGACTGCCAGCATGATTGAGACTAGCAAGGTCGGCTCACTAAAATCAGGGCGTCGGAAATTTACTGTTTCGGCGCCTGTGGCTTAGCCAGCCAGACTACGTAAAACATAGTAAATCATTATTTTCTGCAAAAAGATTTTACCATTCAAATCAGCTTTTACACCAGACATGTTGTATATTGTAGTGTTTTACACCTGAACATACGTGGTTTGGTTAAGATTTCTGAAATTGTTAAGTGTGTTATAGCTGATGATTAGCGCTTATCATTTCTAATTTTCATTTGTAACAATGATGATCACGATCAGTAGTTGGCAGAATGACAATTCTATGGAATCATTATAAAAGCTGCATAGCTTAAAAGATTCAACGTTTAATTAATTTGAACACATTATAAATACATTTAAAGGCAAATGTCTTCAATTGCTAAGCTGAAATTCTGTGATACGATTCTTGCCGTGGCATGGACACAGATTAAAAAATCGTTCAGTTCTAGTTACACCTGTTCCAATTACAGGCTGCAACAGGGCCTGACTTAACCTCCTTCTCTGACTGAGAATACTCAAGAAATATAACAAGGATCCGTTTTTGAACCTGATAATGGCTACTGAAACTACTCGCCGTTCGCAGTTATTGTCAAAACAACTAAGAACTATTTGTAAACTAAAAGAATCCGACAAATTACGCCGTTAAAGCTTGGTATGATACAGATCCGAGAAAGCTGGTACTGCATTTAGCAGAATTTAAAAAAATCTGTAAATACCAAAGTGAAATTAAGCCTTACTTGGTCTAGCCATGCTGACAGCACAAGGATAGACGAAATATTGCTCGATAGTAAGATCACGGTATTTTCAGGGCTGTCCTTTCAGATCCCCTGATTTGAATCAACTTTAGCCGTGTTAACCTGAAACACGGCTATATAGGTCACAACATTTTGTATGTAATATACAATGACAATAATCATATTCGCCCAGCTTACTATCTAGATTTCCAACCATAACTTAACTAAACTAAGGCTCTTTTTTCTGTAGCACTGATGGGTGTTTAGCCATCTAAATATAACAAGTTACTTGAAAACGCTACAAAATACAGCTCCGGGAATTGACTCATGCTAGTAGCTCAGAAATAATTAAAATTTTAGGGATCTCTGCTTTTCATTAGGGCTGTTTTTCAGAGATGATAAAGCACTTTAGAAAACTTAAAGTCCAAAATTAGCAAAACTGATCAGTTGAAAGTAATTAGTATTACAACAGTTTACTGCGAAAGTGAAAACGTTAAAATCTGGATATGGAGTAATTATGTTTTCAGGTTATAGATGCTGTCGTGATATTTCCTTCCTCCATTTCTTTCATGAAGCAAAAGAGCCAAAGTAGATTTTGAATCACAAATTGGCCGCTTGTTGGGAAATTTCAGCGAGATCGCCAAGATCAAAAGAATCGAGCAGGCAGAACAGGTTTTCTCATACGTGCACGTCTGCGATGATGGAAGTTGGATTTCCAACTCACAGTTGAAATATAGACCATTCATACCTCAAGAGGCCGTCGGGGATTTTATCTGAGTAGCTCTTTTGGAAAAAATAGCAAATATAAAGAAATGAAAATTAGATAGATCACTTTTTGTTACATATGTTGCGCTCACCGCAGTCCAAGTACCAAAAGCGGACAAGAGGCGGAAAGACGAGGATCATGGATAGCAAACGCAATCCCCCGCCAAATCGATATACGGTTATTAAAGTCTCACCCACGCAATCCGCTTTGTTCCCTCCGAGGCTGACTTCCCCCGCATACCTCGAGAGAGTTAGACGCTGAAACGTAAATATGACTGCTTGGAAGACTTTCAGTAAAACCAAGAGGCTGCAGAAGAGATGTAGTGCAACGAGTCAATTTAAACGGCTGAAATTTACTTTGTTTTAGGCCCGCAAGACTTTATTAGCACTTTATTAGCACTTTATTAGCACTTTAAGCACTGGTTTTAAACTGAAAGGTGAAAATGGCTTAGAGAGTAGCGGCACCGGGGTCAATTGTCCTTGCCCAGCAGCACTGGACTTCATAGCGCTAACAGCGGTGCGAACAGGCGAGGCGACTCGGTCGACTCTTAGATCTTTCGGACTAAGTAGCCTGGTTTTAGTCTACCCAATCCGGGATGTGTCCGCGTTAGGCCGTGAGTTCGATTCCTCCAAGCTCTGTATTCATCTAAGTTCCATACACATTTAGTGAGCAACTGTCGTGTTCTGCAGGATCCCACAAATCAGTACCTTCCGGAATCAGACAAAAGATCAATTCCTCCTGCTCAGTACAACTGTCACACTCCGAGGAGATATATTTAGGCACAAACTTCTCAGTACCCGGTATAGCCTAGTAAGCTCCCTGAACTTATCTAGCCCAAGTTCCAAGGGCGTTGACAACCGCAAAGTACAAATGGATGAACCAAACTAAGGGTCTCTTCGCTCAAGTACTGGAATGCCTCTAGCTCGAAACTGGGGGTCAACTCTGCACGGCAACGTTCGTACTCTTATTCACAGTTTTTCAAAACTGGCACAATTTCTGCCAGCGTGATATTAGCCATATCTTAACTAAAGCTCAAAGCGTGGCCAAACTGGTCCATAAACTAAATCCTAAGACCCTAGCAGAAAGGACTACAGATCCTATAAATTTTAAGATATAATATACAAAAGTTATGTACAGCCGAAAGTAAGATGACACAGTCTGTTTGTAATGAAGTTAAATAGGTACAGAACAGAACTGATTAAATGCAAACGACAATAAAACTACTGCTAATAGTCACAAAATACAGGAATTAACAACCGAATACCGACTGGTCACAAGATAAAAACAGATTATTTAATCAACGACGCTCACAAGACACAACTAAATACCTATAACTAAGACTCGAACTTAGATGATAACTTAATTACTTTTTAGATAGACCTAACAGAAGACTAGACCTAACCATCAGTCTATTCACAAATTGTCCCTGGACACTTTAACCAAAACGCTTAGCCTAAGAAATTTAAATTAGAAATTGACATCTACAAAATTTCGAATGATTTGATGATGAATCTGGTACAGTTTCTGACAAAGCAATCACTATATTCCTTATCTAACTAATAGGGTATCGAGGGTGTCTGCCCATATGCTTGTGGTGTCCTATATGCTTTTATTTTAATGAAACAATCAATATTGCGTGGATTTCCACCCTTCGCTGGGCACTGGATATTAGTTCCAACTATCTCCTCTGTAGATAACCAGAAGCAAATAACCTACTTCCTGCCTAAGGAAGCGGCCAGAGCTCAATTCGTACATTTTTCCAATTTTATTAGGATTTTGGATTTCCCGCAAAGGTTTCAAGTAAACAACAAAAGTAAACAAAAAGACAAGAACTGAAATAATGCATTTTTCGAAATTTCAATCAGTTTTAGATCGATCTTCTTGAAAAAGTTTCAATGGTCCACAGCTCCAAACCGCAACCGAAAGTTTGAAGAGTTGAAGCAGGCGCTCAGAGTCGATAGGCGACAGAAAGTTCGCTAAGGACAGCTGATGTTCGTCAAGTGAGGGAGCAAGCCTAAATCGAGGACAGGCAGCACGGCAGCGGCAGAATCAGAATCGCATAGGGTATCGAAGAAATCACCCGAAACAGTCAGATAGCAACTGATGAAAAGTGTCGGACAAATGACCCTGTAGCAATGAGGGTCTATGTATATGGAGCTGCTGTTTATTCCTAATAATCTGCAGAAAAGTGTTGAAGAGGGTCAGACCCCAGAGTTACAAGCACCTTACGATCTTGGTCTAATTGATAGAGAGGCGAAAAGATTGACTTCCGGGGGATCCTTGAAGGAACTTACACAGGCGAGTCAGCAAACAAGGAGGGGTGGTCACAGCACCAGGATCAGGATTCTGGCAAGATCCAGGGAACCGGAGCAGCACAGCGATGATATGCAGGTAGCGGGGGATCTGATGCAAGTGACAGGCAGGCTAGGCACAGATACTGATCCAGGAAGGCAAGGCTAGGCTTGGATGCAACCTAAATCAAATGGGTCAAGGATCATATTTCCGGAGTCCAGGAAATCGTACACAATAAGCTAGATTGATGATTTAAGAAGTTTGTGAAATTTTGTGAAACTTGAGTCTTGGGTAAGGCAAAATAGTCGCCGAATCAGTCACCCCAGCAAATCGTTTTTGCCCTGACTGAAACTGTCAGCCAGGATTTGCGGTGAGCACTGTAAGCTTTTACCTGGAGCGACCACAATGGGAAGAAATATTGCATCTTATCTTTTACGTGGTTTGATAATGCTGGGCCTACTCTAGGGGGGGCAGTCCTCCCATAACCGACCCCCCTCCCAAATCACCCCCCCCTCAAACAAAAGTGGGTGCCCCTTTCCGTAACAAATTTTGCACTGAACAAATAGCTGAAGGCCAAATGTTGAGGAAGTTTTCGACTTAGTTGGAGATTTTTACTAATATTTTGCCTATTGACCACCAAGACTGCTTTGATAAAAATTGACATTTACAGTGTATGTTAAAAATAGTGATGTTTTTAGCATATTTTTGGAAATATTTTCGCCACCCCCCCCCAATTCCTTGTCCCTAGGTGTTGTGACCCCCTTCCAAAAAGCCCTCATAAGAAAACACCCCTAGAATAAGAACAGCATTGGGCTCATCTGGGGATCAAAAACTCTCCAGGTA
Organism: Trissonchulus latispiculum; assembly: GCA_030248195.1. Taxonomy (NCBI): domain Eukaryota; kingdom Metazoa; phylum Nematoda; class Enoplea; order Enoplida; family Ironidae; genus Trissonchulus; species Trissonchulus latispiculum. The sequence goes on from JASAND010015987.1 coordinate 46,153, forward strand.
AGTAGTTGATCAAAGATTTTCTTCTTTTTCAAAATTAATCGGCCACCACTAAGCGCTAACAGTATTTCAATTATTAAACATCAGTTAAATTATTATGACAATAGTAGCTAAGTTTTTTTGCTCTGGCCGTCACTTTTAGAACTAAGGGTGCAGGCTACGAAATTAACTAAAATTTCGATGTTGGCATAGCTAGGTAGTCTTTTGCAAAATAACAGTACTAGGGTTGATGCAAAATAGTTTAAAGTTTGAAAGAGTTCCACGTAGCGTAGCGTCCTGTGGAGCCTTCGCATCGCACGTTGGTGTTGTCGGTCCAAAACTCTACATGACGTGCATACAAACTTCGTTACGCTCAGAATTATCCTTCGCCAAGCTTTGGTTACCTCAGCGAACCCACATCACTGATATTACCGCGGTAAGTTATTTGTAGTTGAAAAATCTCAAATTTTAGCTTAAGTGAATGCAAAATTTAAGCTTTAAAACATGTTGAAAACGCCTTAAAGTACCAAACCATGTCTTGTTTTGACTAAAAAGTATTAAAAAGCGAAAAATTTCGCGATTTTAGGTAATTTTTAGAAATTCCTGAAATCTTATTGAGGGTTTGGGGGAGATATATACTCTCCTCCCTTCACTACTCCTCAACCAAAAATTTCTGTGAAACGACGTGCTTTGGTCGCTTTCTAAATCCACGTTGGGGTGGATATTTTCCTTATCGAGCAGTGTGTGGTGTAGGAGTCACCATCATGTTTTTGTTAATGCAAGTCTGAAGGTTCGGTCTTCAACACGAAGAACCAAAACTATGTCAGGTGAGCTGGGGACTCGCAGTGCTTGGAGGCGTCAAATTGTCTCATGTCCCAAAATTTTAAGAAATTGTTGGTGCCCCCCGCAACATAAGCCTCCGCTACACCCATCTCCTGCTGTTTTTGATCATAATGTAGTACTCCTGTTCACATGCAGTATTGACTACAACCTCAAAGTTTGTGCCACTTCAAGTGAAATGGCAATTTTTCAGCAAATTTCGCTTCCTGTACTGGCTATTCATATTTCATAGCCAAATATGTATCTAAATAGTTTGGTACCAATACAGAAATTAGTAATTGGTTTGTCCATTGTGTGTAACAAACTTTTGATGATTTACAGGTTTACGTTTCACAGGATTATACGCGATTTATGGAAATGTGGAAGGTAAATGTAGTACTGCAAAGTGCAAAAACCCACTGCCCGCATGTTTATGTTTTGCTGTCCTATGTGAAGCGGCTTTTTGTAAACCCTGTCAATTTTCAAAGCAAAGCTACGAATCGGAGACAAAATTTTTGTTGGCTCCATTTTTACTGCACTTAGCTAGATTTCAGGCCTAAAAATAAAGGTTATTTCTTAACAAATAAAGCATATAAATCGGAGAATCAAAACCCTCAACAGTTTGCCTTTAGAAGAGACTAAGATCTGGTAAAAGGATGGGGTAGGCTAGGAGCTACCAATTTGATTCGCAACTTTTTGTCAAATTTCAAATTTTGACCTATTACTGCAGAAGAAGCAAGCAACGCTCGAAAGCCGGAATACTTTTAATATGTAGTCGGTGACAATCTGGAAATTCATGGATTCATGGAAAAAAGATTCACGGAAAAAATTCCTGATTTGGTAATCTCGTTAAACTGCCTGAGCTAAAACAGTGATTCTCAAAAACCCAGTTTTCGTAACAAAATCTACACTTTGCCAGCCTGCCAAAATTTATGTATATGACTTATACTTCCCGCCCTAAACCTTTTTAATTTGATTTGTTAACAAACATTGAGCGAAAAAGGGTCCAAGGGCTCAAGCCCAAAAAATATATAGATAAGGACATGGAAATCTGATCCTACTCATTGCATACATAACCTGATGAAACAGATTCCAAAGTGGGCTACAATAAATTTAGGAGTCAGTATTTTAGATGATTTTCATATGTAAAGATGCAGTTTCCCGTTGGGGACAGTATTTTTAATGGTCCCAAAGTCAGGTCTATCAGGCTGTGGGCCTGCGGCCGCTCTCAATCACAACTTTGCACACTATCAGGATAAATAGTGGTTTTGGTGGCCAGAATAATTGCTTGAATAGGATATTATCGAAGGCATCATACAACTAACTGTGTTTATGTGCAATACAATTGAATCCGTCAAGGTGCATTTATTGCTGGTGCTGGTAACGCTTCAACCAAATTCCGGTAGACTTTCCGGTAGACTTTCCGGTAGACTTGAGGCCTTTTCGCACGTGAGTTGAAAGAGTTGGTAAAATTTGGTAAAAAATCGGCAACCCAATAATAATAATAATAATAATAATAATAATAATAATAATAATAATAATAATAATAATAATAATAATAATAATAATAATAATAATCTTGTAATAGTAACCATATTGGTACACAACATAATATCTTACAGCACCTTAACTAGATAAGGCTCAATTTTTCGTTGTACTGATGAGTGTTTACCAGCCAATTTTACAATTACTGCTGTGGAAGTTAACTTAATATGCTTGTCAGAAACCTTCAAGCTAGTGACTCCTAAGGCATTAGCCCAGGGTTCGCTACTTCTCATTATCTCCCTTTTTCAGAAACGATAAAGCACTTTGGAAAACATAGACCAAAAATAGCAAAACATTTCAGTTGAAAGCAATCAGTATTGAGCAGTGAACTGCTAAACTGAAAATCTGGAATTCTGGATGAGGAACCTAACAACAAGGCTAGCAGCAGGTCATTTGTGCTTGCAGAGATCAAAAATAATATTAAGCATAGGTTAACAAGGTTATGGGGCAGCCCCGACAAGGTGCAAGCCCTACCACCATCAGGGGCAAGTGTTAAAAAATTGACAAAAAATTTGACTGATATGGCTAGATCAATAGGTTTTCGAACCAAAACTCCAAATCATTTTCGGCTTCGCAGCATTTTTTTTGCAACATTAATAGTTTTTTCCAAAAAATCCATAAATTTTCCTTAAAAGCTAATGCATTTGCGAATTTATGTACTATTAACGTATGCTTGCATTGCAAGCCCTACCTATAAAATATGTGTTCAAGGAACTAGCTCGCTAAACGTTCCTTTGGGACAACCCCCAAAACTTTTCCTTGGAACATGCCCCTCAGGATCCGATCCAACGTTAATACGTTTAGCTAAGTAAACAATCCTAGCAGATTCGGCCTCAACGGATAACTCCCATTCAAGGAATAACTATTGAGATCTAAGATATCTAAGTTTCTAAATTTCCGTGTCGCAATTGTTGTTCTGTTTAATAATGTGATTTCTCCATGTTCCTCTTTTGAAAGTAATAGGTTATGAAAATTCTTAACTGCTTGCATTTGCTGACATAGGAACTAACTACCGGCAGCTGCGTGATTACATCGTAAAGGTTGTAATGACTCGAAAAGTGGAAGAAACTAAACTGTGTAGACAGATTTTATAAATTAGTAGTTTGAACGAAATTAAAAAATCAAGAATGATTAAAAGATACATGGAGATATTGTTTGTAAACACTTTTAGCAACACATTGCATTTGGTTTGGTAGGATGAAAACTTAGCTTTAATTTGACAGAACGTAGTCAAACTAAGTTACGAAGAGAATATATCATAGAATGAAATGCTAAGAAATGAGTTCAGCTTATTTCTATGTTGTCTTCTTGTTTCGTACAAAAGGTTGTTCCTTTCCTCTCCTTCACCTGAACAACGGTTATTTTTCAAAGAAAATTTTGTCATCCATAGTACAACAGCGACATTCGTTTACGGTATGATCTTATTTTCCCTACACAGTAACTTTTAAAAAGAATATTTTAGTTAAGCTTTAGAAATACATTACTTGACCTGACTGCGCGGAAACTGCAACTGTGACTCAGAAATGCAATAACTACTACGGAGTTCGATTCTTTTTTGCTTTTAGTGAAGAAAGGGAATTTATTTTGGATATTGAAATAATTTTTAACAGAGGTGTCCGAGGTATTTCCGTCTTTAGCAATGTCAGATCAAAGTATGCAAAATCTCTAAGGTTTTTAGGTGTTTTATCTAAGAAGTTTGGCAGGCCCCAGCTGGCTCTTGCTTTAATGCAATCACTAAGCTTTAATAGGATTAAATTTTAACATATTGCCGAGAGTTTTAATCTCCGTTTATTATAAAAGGTAACTTTAGTCTTGCTGCGAAATAGCGTTATAAATTTAGGTCTGAAACTGGTCTAGAAATAATAACCCCAAAATGGGTCAAAAAAGTGCTTGTGCCCGTGAGTGGGACATTAACATTAGGATCAGCATTGTGCCATTCCACTGATTTCCAATAATTCGTTTTAATTTAGACATACTTAAAATATCGTAAATTAACATGTTTTCATATTTATTTAATACATTTTAAATACAAATCGAGCCTAAAGATAACACTAGCATCCTAACTCAACCTTTTAAAAAATGTTAAAAAGTTATTCAGAATTTGGTAACACAGCCCACTGACTTCACGCTTAATTTGGCGAACTCAGACGAATTTTTAGAGCTGGTTTAGGATTTATACTTTACTTAAATTTAATTTTATGGTTTAAGGTTTGAAGTGGTTGGCACAGAATTTCCTTGGCATTGTAGTCAGTCTACATCCAAAAATGCGCAAAAAGCAGCTTGCGCAAAACCCACATGGCTATTGTAAATGTGATCGCAAGTGTAAATGTAAGAAAGTGAAATATCACCATTATTAAGTGGACAGAAATAGCATCTAGTTGGACACAGAAATCATACGTTTGACAAAACACATCATTTACGCTGAAGCAGTGGTAACGACATTTCCTTGCAGATCGCAAGGGTCGTGGTTCGATTCCTGGAAAAGCCAACCTATACTTTCAATCCGAATTGTTACCGAATTTAAAAACTTCGCGACTCGCGATGCTTCTCCTGAACCCTGCTTCAACGGTCACTGATGTGTTTTTTCTCGATACCTTGGTCAACCAGCATACATTGTCATCAGTGTCGGAGTCAGTATCAACAAGTTATATATTAATTTAATCAATGCAACGCAGCAATATGCTGCAAAGAATATTGCACACATCCTAAATATATTGTTTGGAGTATATTATTCTCAGATTAAATCCTTATTCCTCTTCAGTGCCTTTAAAACAATGAATTCAAGAGGCAAAAGCATAGTCTGAATGCAACTGAAGAACGAAAAACCAATCTGAAAAAACACACTTTAGTTCAAGAAATGCATATAACATAAGTATTCGTCTATGTCAGCGTTTAAACGTCTAAATGTAAAGTACAGATCAGTTTGTTAACAGCAATACCTTATGCAAGCGGTTGTAAAAATTGAAATGCAATTCGAATTTAAATTAAATTTTCGCTATAAATTGTTTTATTGTGGTTTATAGAGAGGGATTTATAGATTGTGTAATAGATAGCTTAATTAAAGCTGCATAAATAAAAGCAAAATACGAACCCATGCGGCAATAATTCCGCCCATAGCTCCTACTAATTTACTCAAGGTGAACTTGAAGCTTTCTTTGAAAATGTCTTCTTGAAGTCGGTCGTACTGAAGATGTAGAACGCTTTCGTTTGCCGAATTTAATCTAAAGGTATTGAAAAGAGGAAACGTAAACCTTCGTCTATTTATTTCACCTATCTACATGATGTATGCGTTAATACAGCTAGAGTAGTTTTCAGCGTCCTTCTCTAGCCTAAATGCAAGTAATTTGAATTCTGTTGACGAACTACAAACGAACAAACCTTTGTCGTTCTGCACGTTCAAATAGCTTACACCCCCCACAGCTCTGCTCGCAAAGTTATTCATGGTGTGTTGTATACGCTTTGTGAAGCCTATTTATCGAAGTCTGAAACGACGAGTACCATTCAAGTGCATATTCTTAGTTGGGCAAAATCAACCTTGGTCCACTTATTGTCTTATTGGCTGAATTACGTGACACAGCTGAACAATAAAAATTGGCACCGCCTACACGTTAAATTGGAATAAGCAAGGATTCATATTTTGTTAACACACCTCAAAAAACTACCAACTTACTAATTTCAATGGATGTATTTCAAAGGAAAGTAATGTGAACAGGTAATTACAGTGATAATAAATACTAAATTTAATACCCAAATAAAATTCCCGCAAAATTATAGGGGAAATGATATGAAATTTCGTGAAACAAACAACGTTTTTCTTCTAATTTGTTAAAGTAATTTTGACTGTGCTAGAAATTCGTAAAATTGATTTTTTGTAATTTCTTTAAAAGTTTCTAGATCTTCCTGCAAAACAAAACTTAGTTCAATATCACAGTCTTTCATGTTGGAACACTTAATTTTAAAAAGTGTCCAACCTTCAGCTGATAAAGACACTCAGTCATATCTGCAAAAACGGTTGCCCTTAAGGGGGGGGGGGGGCGACTAAAATGGGGGTGCCCCGAATTTGTCCGATTGGCCTTCTTTTCAGCGAAGTTAAAGAGCATGGGTGTGGTCAAAAAAATACTTGGTCGTTGGTTCTTAGCTGCCTTCCAGTCATGTGCAGGCGTCGCGTTTATGTGCCCGACCCCCCCTTTTTCGTAACTACCAACATAATTAATTAAAAATTTCTGCTGGCTGCAAGACCCTAGCTCCAAGCTTGTCATTGGCCAATATGATTTGGCACATGTGGCCCTATATGCGGAAAAATACTAGATGTCTGTATATTATCTGCATCTCAGGTAATTACTGTTCAAAGTTGAAGTTTCGGCAAAATTTTGAAAATTTTTGGCTAACGAAAAGAATATTTTATAACTGGTGCGAGCTATAAGGCTGTAACTTGGCATATACAGAGGCCCTATAGGAGTACTCATTTGTGCCAAATGGCAAGAAATTCTGCCGCGTGAAAAATTTTTTATGTCAACTTTAATCCTCAAAAATTGCCAAAATCGCCATTTTCAGTCTGTCGGATCCTGTGTGAAGGCTTTCTGCTGCCATAGAAGTCGCAAACCTTCACCAATCGAGCTGAAATCGTTTGTGGGTGTGTTTTCAACCACGCTGAGTTCAAATATCTCAAAAAATTTTAATTTCAAACAATTTGATTTTTTTCGATTTCTGGGGTACTATTGCCCAAAAAGGCGATTTTCTCAATTTTTGAAGATTAAAGTTGTCATAAAAAATTTTTCACCCGGCAGAATTTCTTGCCATTTGGCACAAATGAGTACTCCTATAGGGCCTCTGTATTTGCCAAATAACAGCCTTATTGCTCGCACCAGTAATAAAATATTCCTTTCGTTAGCCAAAAATTTTCAAAATTTTGCAGAAACTTCAACTTTGAACAGTAATTCCCTCAGATGCAGATGAGATACAGACATCTTGTATTTTTCCGCAGATAGGGACACATGTGCCAAATCATATTGGCCAATGACAAGCTCGGAGCTAGGGTCTTGCGGCCAGCAGGGATTTTCAATTAATTATGTTGGTAGTTGCGAAAAAGGGACGGTCGGGCACATAAACGCGACGCCTGCACATGACTGGAAGGCAGCTAAGAACCAACGACCAAGTATTTTTGACCACACCCATGCTCTATAACTTCGCCAAAAAGTAGGCCAATCGGACAAAGTTGGGGCAAAAGTTTAGTCGCCCCCCCTTAAAAGGGCATTTGAGATAGGAAGTCTAAGCATCAGATTGGCTTAAATAACGTTGCGTTTCATAACGATAACGACCTTAACTTATTTTAAATTACATGAATTTAATAATTTTAAACTATATATTCAATAGTCCGCAATTTAAAATTCATATATGTTCTAAGTTAAATAAAACGGCTATTTCTATGGTTTCCACTGAAAATTAACGATTAAATTAGTTTGATTCGTGAGGTATATAATTTTTCAGTTCTTAATAACGGAATGCCGAGCTACCATCTTCCCTTTTGCACCTTCTCTCTACATGTACGATATACGATATATAGTAACCTAATCTTAGGATTTAATTTCCTATATAAGGATCGCCTGCTTTATGCTGATTGGTTTGTATGTGTCCAATGAAATGATGGACCAAGTTAGATGTGGCCCAACTAAGACTAAGCCCATTCAAGACCTTTTACCCTGATACTGACAGCAGTAGTTTGTAGTCATAATCAACGCAGGAAGGTTTGCATTGAGATTTGCAATAGTACGCAAATTCTTCATCTGCGTCTTTCAGCCGAGTCGCAAACATGGCAGTGTAACATAAAGCGCCAGCAGTAAAATTGCAAACAGGTAAAGCAACTTCTGGAACCGATGTATTTACCACATTTAGGTGGTCACAATTTGCACAACTGCCAAACAGCTTGCTGGCATATTTTGCAATGTTGCGGAACCCACATGCCACCATGCAGGACATGTATCCTAATGGATAGTCGTCGCATGGGTTTATCTTGCTGTTTACGCGAACATTTTTCACTCGACGTAGGGTCATTTTTACAGTCACGCGTGGAGGCAAGTGGATAAAGTTTGTTGCACGCGCATTTATGTTGTCTCCGAGGAGGACCAGAAACCCCTCGTTTTGGGGTAATAAAGCGCTGTAGTGATTCAAGTGCTGCAGTCTCAACCGCAACATCATCCCTAGAAAACATTAGCTTGTTACTTATTGGCTTCAAGTTTTTCAAAATTCTAAACACTTCAATATTTCCATGATAATCAAACATGAAGATTAAGACTGTTATTCGTAAATCCTTTAATCAAATGTTTTGTGTTCATTTGTAATATTGGCGAGCACCAAGTCCTGGCCAGCCCAGGCAGCGCTTCTGGTCCCGGCGGACAGGCCCTGGTCGGGTCCGGGCCCGAACCCTAGCAAACATTACTAAGTTTTTGACAGTTGTTGCCAAACTTTAGGAAGTCAAAAATGGGTTAAGTTATTAGATATCGCTGAAATCTTCATCAATTAAAAACCAACAACAAAAGTAATTTCGTGCATAAATGAAATTGTGGCAGAGCCTGACTGTTTAAGAAGATTTTTGAAACTATTCGACTTGATCCCTTAAATTTCTGGGCCCTAGTCCGACAGATTCTTCCGCGCGTTGTTGTAATTTCAGAAACAATCAAACCAAAACCGTGTTTGAATAAAAGAGATGCTAGCCAAAATTATACAGGATATTACCACAATAACCAAACACAAAGTTTACATGTACCTGATAATGTGTTCACCGATTGCTGAAACTTTCCAAGAACAACGGGGCACGCACCGTAAGAAGTAATCACGTATGAGCTCCCTCGGCAGCAATGACTCGCTGTTTCAAAACTTCCATCAGTTAAACATGACTTAATGTGATCTTCGCAAGAATATCCAATCTCTTTTAGAAAACCAATTACGGTTCTATTGGACGAATTTAGGTATTCGTCAAGTTTACAAAAGTAAGGGGCCACTTCATGTACAGCTGATTTCACCATTTCTGTTACGTTGAGATATCCAAAGTAATAGCTAAGGGCTAAGCTTGCCCCAATTACCTTGTCAACATAATTGCTTTCATTTTCGGAAAAGTTTGACGACTGGATGAAGCTGTTGAATTTGTCTCGGTTAACTCTTAAACAAACAATGTAAAGAAAAGAAGGCATACATTCATTCAATCAGCCCTAGCGACTGGCCAAAAAAAGCAGATTAAATTTATTAAAATGCTGCTTAGTAAACAAATTAGTATTAACTGTATAGGAGAATTCGTGATGTCGCTTCAGTAAACTAAGAAAAACTGGCGTGAGAGTTCGGCGCATTGGAACACTGGATGTACTATTGATTCGAAGGACTTAGGAGCTATTTTTAAACAGCCTTAGATAATAAACCAGTGACAATAAAACACTAACCCAGACAATATTTGAAGTGTCTGATCGCAACGAATGTAATTTCTCTGCAGCAATAATAGTTTTGCATATTATCACTGCAGAGGAAACCTTTGCAGTTAGAACTGCAACAAAACACAAGACAAATCAGTGAATTCACAAAATAACGACGTTCAATATTATTATTAAGCCTAAAGCTAAACCTGGTTAAAACGTAGCAGCGGAAAGCAAAAATTATAGCTGCAAAACATAAAGCTTGGGATAGCCACAATTGGAATGAAATGGTCGTGCACAGACTAAACTGAGATTTCCCAGTTGTTTTCCTACAATTAGGGTGCAATGAGTTGACGAAACAAAGCAGAATCAGCCGGCCCATCGCATAGGCCTCACTGTTTAAAGAATTTCAGCCTGTCTGACACCCGTTTCTAGTTTTTATTGTTTAGTTCCTTCATTACGCTATATCATGAAGCCCCAACCCTATCTACCAGCAAGTACATAACACAGTTAGAGTTTGGGGTAAACTCACCTTAGAAAGTTGCATATTGTTATTTCCGGTAGTTTCATCCG